>VSDK01004282.1:486215-509622 GCA_009767595.1 Symbiodinium kawagutii | reverse complement strand
GGTTCAGCTGGCGACAGCCAGAAAGCTCAGGAACAACAGCAATCAGCGCTGGAAGACAAGTTCATCCAATCAGTCGACACGACAATCTTGGTTGAAAGGCTTTTGCTGGAGGATGATCCCACGGTCCCACTGTTGCTTTGCTGGAGGGCAGAGCAGAGACTGCATGCGAAATCAGGCGAGAAATAGCAAACATGGTGGTTTCTCACAAGAGAAACCCCCCAGTTGTCATCCTTTACAAATTAGAAACCATTTATAGTATTAAACAACCAAATTTTGGGGTCCCATATTTTGAGAGACACCCACATCAACAAAATCATACAAAATCATTGAAACTCGTGAGGCCCCTTGCAACAGGGTCAATGCTGAGCAACTCATCAAGACAAACAATTTTCGTGGATCATGGTCAGTCCTAAATATCCTGTTGTCCGAGTTATGCTCCGTGCCCATGGGGTGGAACCAGTTGAAAGTCAGAGTCATGACCATTCAATTGAAAAATCATCCCTTCTGAATTCCTCTGAGCATCCTGATCCAAAAAAATGCTACAATTCCATCGGAATGGCCAACCCTGGTGACTCTGGTCCACCAGTTGCATGACCCCAAAGTTAGAATTCACGCAGGCTTACCCCCACTGCAGACCAAGGATTTGCCACAGTGTCCGGTCCTACCAGTCCCACCGGTCCGGACGGCCAACAGGGATCGGTCGCATTGGTTAGGGGCCAACCCCTGGGGTGAACCAGCGGCTGTCCAACAGTTGATCCAGTGGCGATCTTGACTTGGGGATACCGCTGTGATTCCTGCGAATTGTCTTTTCAATGCTAGATCCCAGAAAACCAAAGGCTTTCTTATCAAATGTGCTTGCAACCTGGGAGTGCAACTTGTTCATACATCGATACCACTTGCTCTGACATACTTCATAGCTGTGATAGCAGCCTCATGCTTGAAGATCTAGTCATGAATCATGAACACATCTTGATACCTAGACAGGCGTGACCAGTGCTGCAAAAAGTCAATGCGGGTGTCTTTCAACGGCGTACTGCACCCCTCTAACTCATTCTGCCGGCGAAAAATTGCAGCCTTTGATCTCCTGTCAATGGTGTCTTTCATCATTATATTTTCCATATCCTCTGTGATGCTTGGTTATCATCCACTCGCATTCTCTAGAATTAAATTCTCAGCCACTATGGACAGGTGCAAACCGCCACGAACCATTCTGAGCAATTGTTATCAGCATTTTCATCCATTTTCAAGCTACGAGGAAAATGACTTGAAGCACAGGGCGCTGGTTCGTTCGAATCCGCTGCCGGGTTGCCAACAACTGGACCACTTCGTTGACACGCGGCGAAATAGCCTCCTGCGGTTGGTCAATTTCAATCGTTGCGGACAGCTGACCTGCTTCATTTCGACCAAAACTTTGGGATGCTTCCAATAATTCCCACATGTTCCCACCAACTCCATGTGGTTTCCTGTCGATGAACTGGCGCCGATGCTCCTTAAATCTCCTTCTGCCACCCAGGTGCTGATACACCTTCCAGTCGCCATTGGGCTGCGTCGCCAAGCTCAGAGGCGCTCTCACTTCCTAGGGTTCCCAGTGACAACCAACTCTTTTGAGTGGATGATTCCTGTTGATAGGGATAGTACGTATGGATATCATTGTGATGGTATACTTAGTATACTTAGGTATGGATATTAGTGTTGACAGTAGGTATGCCAATAATGATTGACATTTATAAATGATGGCCAATAAATGCTAATAATATCTGATAAAGACCTGAGAACTGACAACCGATAATAACCAACATTAGTGGGGATATCATACTGGATGACAAAGCTGACGATGACGACAATGACCAGGATGGTCACGATGATACTCATGACATCTCACCAGTGGTACTCCTGCTGCTGTTGATGATTCTGATGATGATTGCTATCACGATGCTGGTGGTGATCCTGATGATGATCACCATCATGATGTTACTGATCCTTGCATAAGAATACGAAAATCCCACAAGGCATTGCCGGCTGACAGTACAATAGATGCATGCTGCCCATGATATCATAGCATTGGTCGGCGTTTGGTTGCTAGTGACTTCATGACAAATCAGGGAAACCAACAGCGGGTATCGATGCAACTGCTCAGCTGCGTGATCCCCAGTCCCCATCCCCGGCACATCCCGGCACGTTGTCACCCCACCGGACCCATCCACCGGAGCAGCACCAACAAATCGCTCGAAGCGTCGTACCAAATCCCCTCTTCCGTCAATGTGAGAGGATCGATCATGGCCAGATCAACACGGGAACCCGCCCAGCTCAGCGCACAGTGACATGATCCGGGATGGCAAATACAGTTGAAGTGCTACCAACTCAAGCAGGGTTAAGTCCATGACATTGAAGAGGTACTGGATAATTGTGGAGAAATCTATATCTCTGGCTGAAATGTGCTACTGCTGAATTTTGTGGCACTTTGCATATGTTCTAGGTTCTGAACAGCTACTGTTTTCAACACGAATTGATCTACTCCAAATATGATCTAACTGTGTCTACTCCAACTATGATCTAACCATGCAATGAGGTGATCCAAATTGAATCCAAATCAACCAAGTCTTGAGAAATCACTGGGAACTCTAGTGTTTTCCACGGGCATGTCATTTGTCAGCAAAATGAAGACGGTGTTTCACTTGTATATTCGGCCTCACATGCAAAGAGCCTGCGTGCCTGCCGAAAATATATATTGCTATCTGATCCACGTGTTGAAATCAAGACGAAAACAAGTGAGAGGCTTGTCCGCAGCCAAGATGATACTCCCACACCACCAACAATAGTAATGTTCAGCATTGCCACCAACAATTCGGAGGGTTACACCATTTGCGGAGACCTCCAAAACATTCCAAAACTACGCTTGACAAATTCGAACGGCGCAGAGTCAATGCGTGGCAGCCTTCTCTGGAGGGATAGGCTTGCTTCCAGAATGAGCAATAGATTCAAACGCACATAGTGTCACTGCTGTTTCTGTTCTGTTGGCAATGTGAAGTAGTTGCCACTGATTGTCGCTGATTGATTTGTTTGTTGAGTCATAGGCTCTACGTAGCCTCCGCATGACTATTAGTTGGTATGGGCGTCTAATGTGACAAATTGCATACATTAAGCAGCATGTTACATAGCCTACATATACATCTCATCATGTAATACGGCACTAGCTAACCTACATGTCGAAGCACGTTGTCTAGCAATTGGAGATTGTGCTATGTTAATAAACCACCCCTGCCACAAATGATGGTTTCTCAAGTCATAGGGGTACCCCCAAATCATCCATCATAAACTGTTTACCAACATAAACCAACATAAACCAACCATTTTTTTGGGGTCCCCAGTTCTAGCCCCAACTATGGTTTCATGGTTGGTCCCCATCACTATTGGTTTATTTTTGGGTTTGTGGTTTGGGTTTGTGCCAAGCTATGGTTTCTGCCCCCAACATCCCAATGGCTACACCCAGTGATGCTCTCCCGGCAGATCCGTTTGGTGTTCGGGCATCCGGCGTGCCCGGATTCGGTGCCTCGGCATCAGCTTCGACTGGTGGCGGCATGCCTGCGCCACGGTGGTTTCGACCTAGCCACTTTGGGGACCCCCAACTTGTTGTGGTTGGTTTACTGCTACAATTGGGTTATTAAGGATTATTTGGGGCCCTAGTTTGAGAAACACCCATCTATCAATGGCTATCAATGGTGCCTGGTTTATAAGTATCAGTGGTAGTGAATGAAAGTGGATGATAAAACCAGGACCAATGATGGCGTAAGTCACCACGGTAGAGGTGGACAGTAAGCATGATTGATAATCATTAGCAATCCAGAACCCATGGTTAACTCATTGTTGATACTGGCACACCATTATAGCCTCGGCTACAGGGCTCACCTATGTCGGCATAACAGCTGGCTTAAGCAGCTGAGCAATGACATTGGTGGGGTCCAGCTCATGGCAAAGCAAGTACAAGGAACTATATCATATAAGTTACTGTAGTGGTATACCCTTTGGTAATCTAACATAGCAATGGAAAATCCACCAATTATTGATGGTTTCCCTGGGGTTCTCTATAACATATGGTGATTTCCCGTTCCTATGTTAGATTACCGGAGTGTAGTGAGTACAGTACTGGAATAAGTATTGCTTACCGCTGGGAAGATTAGGGAAGTATGATATACCACGTATTGTACTCATATACCACCAAGCGGTAAGTTACACTTGTCTATACCACGTATTGTTGCACTGATGTTGCTTAATTAATTGCTTTTGCATGCTTGTTGTGGTTATCTTTCAACAACAATTACGGATTCATCAGCCAATCAACTGTGCGGACATGTCAATCAATGGAGGCTCAGAAAGCGTGCTGTATTTCCGCAGATCACCCCTGGATTTTTGTGTTTGGACACAATTACTATGATATTGTTGACATGAAAATGAGCCCACTGCTGGTTGATGAAATGACTACTGGCTACTGATGGTCAACATGATCATTTGGCAGTGGGTCAAAACCCTGTACCCCTGGTTCCCCCACTATTAACCATTGTTTTCCCTATCATTGTTGGTGGAAATCCCCCGTTAGTTGGTTGGTTAATATTGACCCATAGCCATTTGTCATGACACAAATTCCCACTGCTGGTCTACTACAAGGAACCGCCTGAGCCAGGTGCCTGGTAGTGCCGTTTCACAGCGATGCTAGCGGTCTTCGCCCGCATCGTGCAAACATGACCAGCGAAAGAACGTGAAGGTGAAATGGTGTCATGATATGTGCTGACGAGTTTTTTGATGATCCAGCAGTTGATTGCGTTGCCAATCATGCTTGTGAATTTAAAGCTTTGATGGCAGTTTCGAAGCATAGTTCAAAGCGTACCAACCATCCAACCTCGAAGGTATGAGTGTTCTGCACTGGCTTCGCCATGCTTCGCCCCTCAAAGTGATCACCACTGAGCCTCAGTAGAGTGATTTGGGGAGCTGAAGGATGTCTTCATTGGCTCGGAGTCGTCGCTAGGCCCTGGAGCTGTTGATGTGGCCATGGTTCTCGGGCCCTGGTGCTGCCCTACGCCACCTGGTGGCATGAAGCTAAGCCAACGGTCGGCGTACGGCCGCAGGTGTCCGTCCCAAGTGATGGTAGCGGTTTCCCCACCAAATTTGTTGGGAATTCTGCGTTTTGGAGGAGCGCATTTGTGGAAAATACCTCTCTATATCATGTATATGAGGCGTGTATGCACAAGTATGTGCTGCTGTGTATCAGCTCGAGATGGTATCATACATTGCACTGGTTTGACATACCCAAGATGGTTCTATCAATGCAACTGTCGCATTGCTGATCGTTTACACAAGTCAACAAACATTTAGTCTGCCAAGGTAAAGGCACCAAGAACAAGGATTTTCAACAATCTGCAGCAACAACAAGAACGTCGAAAAATGACGATGCCATTCAAGCGATGCCATTCAACCGTTGCTACTCGGCCCCCTCCGGTGGGCTGGTGGTTCACCATGGCAAAGCCAATGAGCATCAACACCAGAAAAAGCCCAGCTTGCGACACCTGCATGCGGCCATCTCTGATGACCAGGGATGCGAACTCAAGGCCAGGGCTGTGACATCCGTGGCAAATGGTTCTATGAGGCGAAAAGAACAGCACGACCATACTGGTTGGTGGTTGAACCACCCCTATGAAAAATACTATTCAACCAACCAATTGTTCATAATAACTAGTGAAACTAAAAAATGTTTGAACCCACCAACCAGCATAGAACTGCAAAGACTGGTTAGATGATCATCCAGCACTGACAGGTGAACCCGGGGATCTTAAGCCACAGCCAGAAAGGATGCCTTCAAAGACTCAACAGTTGGGTGGTGGATAGTTTGGGGGCTGGGAACTGCAATGACATGGGGATATTCGCCTTCCGCTTGTTCAATAAGCCACAGGTTGATGACAATGATGCATTTCAAAGTCTTGGTCAAAGATGTCAAAGTTGAAGGTGCCAAACGTCCAACAAAAAAAATCACCAATTTGAGGTGCTACACTCCAACCGCTGGGAGTCACAACCACACATGCGTGTTCAATAGGTTTGCGGGGTGTCATGGCGAGACATCTGTAATGGGATATGCAAACAATGTATATCTCATGTATACATCTGGTGTGTTTTTGACTGTAGAATGTCATATGTGCAATCTCGTATATAACATCAGACTTCATCAGACTTCTGATTTCATTGATACTAATTCCTGATGATTGAATAACACGATGCTGATCTTAATGGAATGATCAGCAACTGATGGTATCCCATGGAATCCCTGTGATACCATGATATCTCTCTGGGTATCCCTGGTAACACAGGTGCCATATGGTGCCATGATGTCCCATGGTATCCCTGGGTCCCTCATCCATTCGTCCGCCTTGAGAAAGACCATGAAGGTCAGGAATAGGACCTCCGAGTGCCTGGCATGCTGCACCATGGTTTCTGGGGGACAGGGTTACCTGGCCCGATTCGGCCACCAGCAAGGATGGCTAAGGATGATGAATGAATGGGGTTCATGATGATTAATTACTGATAATGGTCGTAATGCTTTATGATAACGGATGATGATGGCAAATTTTGGTTGAGAACGGTTATCCATGATCAATAACAACAGTGGTGATAGTTATCAAGGTCAATCCTTAATCATGATTCATAGCAATTACAGTATAAAAGGTTCATGCTGCTGGTCGTGATATATCCGGGTCTACGGTAGGCACATGTGACCCTACGTTTTCCAGGGTTTTCTGCCAATTCCAGCACCAGCTGCACCTGGCAACTTTGCAAATCCGCATCACTCGAAAGACGCGAACCTGAGAGTCGCAGCTTGGTTTCGCATTCCGAGGGGGATCCAAGGGGGCAAACACTTCGCAACGGAGTCGTGTAGCGATGTCGCACATAACCAGTCGTACCGTCACCAAAATCAGGTCCACTCATTGCGATACAGAGGCACCCAGTCCTGATTATCCTGACCCTTTGCGCCATGATTTGGGGTGGAGCAGCAGTCCCCAAGCGTTTCCACTGCTGGGATTGCCCCACCAGTCGAACAATGCGGATCATCCGCAGGGAGCGCATGGATTTGGTGGCCTGACCAAGATGCAACGCGGCCGACGACTTGCCAAGAAAGGGTGGTAAGTCATTGCGCTTGTTGCACGGCATGATTGCTATCATCAATCATGAGGTAAATCAATACAATCAATACTTGATATCAATCAATCTAAACTGTTACAGTAAAAACCTGAGGTACACCAATACAACTGTAACAATTCAGATTGATTGATATATCAAGTATTAATTGGTATAAAGTAACACTTAGTCTCAGTTACATAACAATTGATGCTTTGATCGAGATTAAACAAATAAGCGAGTTATCAGCCGTCAGTTTGCTGGTTGATCAACTGCCATGGGTGTGTTGCCGGGTGGTCCTGTCGGGACTCCAACCTTTGTCCCTGCAACGTTTCAACACCCAGGTCAACCCGCCAAGGATAAAACATGCAATTCATCCGATCTTTGACTCCAGATTCATTTGGGTACCCCAATGATCCCCATGGTATCCACCAAACGCAATGACTTTTGACTCTTGGTATGCAAACATACAATCTGCCGGTAATCTGCAAGAAACTCCCGGGTATAGCTCTTGTGACTTGTGTGGATGTATCGCCGGGTAATTCTGTCGATTGCTGTGTAGGGTTTTGTTATTCAACCATCCCAACAATCGAGACAATCTTAAAAAGCCCCTGGTGTTCTGTCTGTAAATTGTCCCGCTGGACTGGGCCAAGAAACAATTACTTGGTGCGGTTCAAAGTCGGCCCAAACGACTACTTGGATCATCCCGCTTCGGAAGCGCTCAAGAACCACACGTAGTAACGCAGCTATCTCGGGGTGCAACACATACAATGGTGCGGCGCAAATGGGCTTATATGTGCCACATCCAACCACTTAGCAGATATACATCCAAGTGAAGAAACCTGTTGACCCTGGCATCTTCCGCGGAATGTCCGTGGGCTGCCCACACAACAAAAGCAACTCCTATATAACTTTGCTAGTTTGTTCTGGTACGAAACTAATCGAGTTTGACAACTGGCCTGTTTCTGCTACTTACAGATTTTCTCCTGGTCAAACATCTGTGACTTTCGAAGCATGACAACACCCACAGGTCTGGCGCATGCACTCGTCAATCAAAATTTGAATATACACTCACCAACATCTTGGCAAGGGAAACTTCGCATTGCAACTCAGGTCCTTGAAGGACGCTTCCTGTTGCCAAGACCTCCTTGGTTCGGCGAAACCCTGGAGGCGCCACGGGGGCTACCCTGCCTTTCCAAAGTGGGCTAAAGACTGTTGTTGATCGTCCTGGCAGAGGTTGGTCAAGGTGGGTCAAGGGTCCCTGACTACCGTTGCCGCAGGGCGAACATTCCAAGCTATGAATGTTGGACAAGTGGCTTGGAACACCCAAGAAGCTGGTTGCATCTGCCAGAACTGAAGTAGCATTCACCAATTTACCTGACATCTTTTGGGATCACGTGCTTCAAGCCGCTGCCATCAGCAGATCCCCCCCAACCCTGGGGTCAGAATGTCCTGCCGCAACATCACTCCCAGCAGGCTCAAGTACCTAAGGATCGAGTGAAAGTGAAGCGGCAAAGAGAATAAGCAAATGCAGTATAGATTTGACATTGTATAGTAGCTATGCTGAGCATCACAAGCATCTAAATTGCCTGAGTAATGCTTATGATAGCGATAGCAAAATCTAGAATTTCTCAATGAATCTACATGAACACAAATTATGTATAGGCTAATTGTCCGTAACATATCAGTATCAGTATCATTGTATGACTCAGATTGATATGGTGTGATATAATGAAGTATGATGTGAAATGATGCGATATGATCTTGACACATCTTATGTGTGTATGACATTACTCAGCACAGCATGTCCTTACGTGCAAAGGTATTACATGGCATGCCCAGCCTTATATATCATGAAATAATCCAGTGTGCTATGTGAGGATTTGCTATAACATCATATGATATGACATGGTATTTCATGAGGTACGCTCATTGCAGCAATATGCAGCAATGCAATATGGATGATATTGATGGCACACAGCTTCTAAAATACTGACAGATATCCATCATGTCAACTGCTTTGTGATGCTTGAACTCTGTAGAGTATAGCGAAAGTCGTAGATACACAGGTGAAATAGAATTGTATATCGATCTAATATCTACATATATTCATGTATATAGATATATGTATATATATATATATATCCGTCATAATGTGTGTCATACCATGACATGATATGTCTTTGAAACATCTGTAAACATATATGTATAGGTATCATGAATACATCATACAGTGTCTCGAATATCCAGATCGAACATGCGAAGTGATGAAACCTGAGCAGTTCCATGCGCCACCTTAGCCAACCAAAGCCTGTGTGTTGTTCGCTTCCTCGGGGGTCTAAGATGTTCAAAGTATGTGTAAACATTGATCACCATTGATCATCGTTGATCATCATTGATCATCATTGATCACCATTGATCATCATTGATCACCATTGATCATCATCATGTTTGCATGCACACCTTTTTGATCAAACTTGTCACTCTGCAATTGCAAACTCTGAGTTGCACCCTTCTGTCGCCAACCCCAAGAAGTCGGTGCCCGACTTCAAGTTGAAATCCATCAGTTGACGGCAAGGCACCCGGGAAAGACCGCCAAGAAATCGATGATGTTGAAGGTGTTTGTGGCAAACCTGAGCTGCAGCTAAGCATGGTGAAACCATGAGCGAAACCAACATGGAAGCTGGTAACCGCGTTCGCTGTCCATCCAAGCTTGGGATGCTCGGCGGTACGCCGGTGAAGCGCTTGGGAGGTCGTGAAACATACAGAGTCTGAGCATCCAAAAGGTGGATCAGCTGCCAAGCATCCATATGGCATTTGCTGCTATTCCCTCTGTTCATCCCTACTGATGATAGTTGTAGGAATACCAAAGCTATGCTATCAATATCCTCATATAACTACAGTTTTTTCCATGGTTATACCCCTAATACAAGTAGTACCGCACAAGGCGGTGGCGGAAGTTTCCAAGATAGGAGCACTATAGGAGTGTGCAGTTGTGGTTGCGACAATGTGACCATCGATCTGGCCACTTGACTGGCAGCCTATCTGTCTAGCTATCTTTCTATCAGTGGATCAGTTTTCTTTCTGTCTGTCTGACTGTCTATCTATCTATCTATCTATCTGATGATCTATTCGTTTATCTATCTGCCTATGTACTTGTCTTTCTATCTACCTCACTATCTATCTCGTCATCTTTCTGTCTATGTATCTATCTATCTACCTGTCCATCTATCTATTTATCTATCTGCCTATCTATCTATCTGTCTTTCTATCTACCGAATTATTTGTCTGATCATCTATGTGTCCATCTGTCCATCTTTCTGTCTATCGACCTGACTATCTATCTACTTTTCTATCTGATTCTCGTTTCGTCTACCTATTTGTCTATCCATCGACCCATCTAGCCATCTGAATCTGGCTATCCAATTGCCTGTCTATTCCATCTAACTATTCTAGCCATTCTATCTATCTATCTATCCATCCATCTATCTATCCATCTATTCATCCATCGATGCATCTATGTATCTGACTATCCATCTAGCCACCCATCGATCTGACTATCGACTTGTCGATCTATCTGGCTACCTCTTTGTCTAGCCATCTTTCGTCTATCTATTCATTTACCTTCCAAATGTGCTTCGATCATGAAGTGTTTTGCATCTAGGTGTTTGGCCACTTTTGATAATTGGACCTTGCAAAGGTGTTCCGATCATCAAGTGTTTTGCTACTTTTGACCTGCAAATGTGCTTGGCGCGCAAGCGTTGTGCACATTTTGGCCACATAAATCACGAAAAGTGACGCGAAACGCAAGTGTTTTCCTACTTTTGTCTCCTGTGTTCAAAAAGTGTCAAAACGTGCTGTGTTTTGACACATTTGCTTCAAAATGTGCTTCTCGCCCTGGCCGCGTGCACTTTTTCGGACATGCAACTTTCAAAACTTGTTAAAAACCACGAGTTTTTGCGACTTCGGACGTGAGAATGTGCTTCGCGCGCAGGCGGCGTGCCAATTTTCATGATCATATGACATCTCCGAAAAGTGGCCCGAAACGCTAGTAAAATTGCAGTTTTTATTTTGGTACAAGATTTTATCTTAAAAATTTGCTTCGCGCGCAGGCAGCGTGCCAGTTTTGAGAATCATGAGTCATCAAAAGTGCTCCGAACATGTAGTGTTTTGACGATTTTGACTTCCAAATGTGCTTCGCGCCTAGGTTTTTTCACGATTTTGCGAGTTGCGACTTCCAAAAGTGCTCCGACCCTGTAGTGTTTTTACGATTTTGACTTCCAAATGTGCTTCGCGCCTAGGTTTTTTCACGATTTTGCGAGTTGCGACTTCCAAAAGTGCTCCGACGCTGTAGTGTTTTTACGATTTTGACTTCCAAATGTGCTTCGCGCCTAGGTTTTTTCACGATTTTGCAAGTTGCATCTCCCAAAAGTGCTCCGGACCTGACATGTTTTTACGATTTTGACTTGCAAATGCGCTTCGCGCCTAGGTTTTTTCACGATTTTGGCACACACCTTCCGCCACGGGGCTCCGCACCCGCCGCTTTAGCGAGGTACCCTTCTGGACCCTCCTGAGGCACAAAACCTTGCAAAACACAGCATTTCGCGACCTTCCTAACATTTTGGCGCGCTTGCACATCTCATCTTTCGCACATCTCTTCTTTCGCACATCTCTTCTTTCACACATCTCTTCTTTCACTCATCTCTTCTTTCGCACATCTGCTCAGGCGATCTACCCTAGCTGAGTTGTCCATATTGTCGGAAGTTAGACTTCTAAACTTCCTTCGATTAGGTTCTATAGTGTCATGGGATTCCTGGTAGCAGTCCCACTGTAGTTTTCTGCTGCCTATGGCTGAGACCTGCTCCAGTGATCCCTCTGAGCTGCCCTGACTCAGTCACGCTGTCACAGGCGTACAGCCGCAATGCGAACTCCGCCGTAAACAAGGCCGTGAAACACATCTGAGCGTGGTAAGTCAGCAGGGGCTGGGGTAGGTGGATTCCAGGAGGGAAACCAAGCTGGGGGATTTGACATGTTTTGACCCAGCTACAGCAGCCCTGTGGTTGACTCAACCAAGGTTTTCGACCGCAAAGTTACAATGTTGGGTCAGCCAACTGTTTGAGCTATCGCAACACTTCGGCAGGCTGTTAGTGATGAACCAATCACCTGGCGTTGGGGACCAACAGTTATCATCACAAGCATTTCGTTTTCTCACCGTTGGTAAATGATCGCCAGTTGCGCTTGTTAACGAATGTTCTGAAGTTTAGATACCTCCAAACAGAGTTTAGATTGGGGTTTCTCAAGTCATAGGGGACCCCCTCCACTTATTATCTAATATTACGGCAAGACTCCATGGTTTGCCCGGATGCACAAGACCTGCCCAGAAGTTAGTCTTGTCAACTGTTCGAAACCCTGCGCGGGCCCGTTGTTTTGAAACTCTGAGAATCAAGAAGCCCCAAGCCCTATACCCTAAAACACTAAAACTAAAACCTTGAACCAGAAACCCTAAAACCCTAAAACCCTAAACCCTAAAACCTAAACATGTCTATCATATGAATCATATGTATATTTAGGGTCTAACCCCCCTGTACCCGGATCTGGAATATCTCTGAACCCCTGGCTTTTCAAGGCCTTTCCTTTATTCTTGCCCTTTCTGTTTTGTTTTCTTTTTCTTTTCTTTTCTTTTTCCTTTCCCTTCTTTCACCCTGGCTTTTCAAAGCCTTTTGTCTTTTCTTTTCTCGTGTGTTTTCATTTTTGTGTTTTCTTTTCTCTTTCTTTTCCTTTTCCTTTTCTTTTCCTTTAGCCGTGGCCCTTCAGAGCCTTTTCTTGTCTCTTGTCCTTTCTTCTCTGTTTCTTTTCTTTTCTTATTATTGTTCTGTTTCTTTGTATTGTCTTTGTGTTTTTTTCTTTTCCTTTTGTTTTCTCCTTTTTCTGAGCTGCTTTCTGTTGTTACATTTTTCTTTCGTCAAAGTAGGGTTCAGGTTGTTTTCCTCCAAATCCTGCTCGGGGAGCTTTTGGAAGCCTTTTTCAAAAATTTGAAAATCAAACCCGGATTTCTGCTATTAAACTTTTCTTTCGGGAATCAAGGGGTTCAGGCCGTTTTCCTCCAAATCCTGTTCGGGAAGCTTTTGGGGCCTTTCTTTTTCAAACTGTTTGCTCAGAAGCCTCCAGAAGGTTTTCGAAAGTCTCAAAACTTTCTGGAAGCTTCCCGGAAGCCCACGAGAGAATCCTGGAGGCTTGCGAGGCCTGAAACTTGCCGTAGTCGACGCGTCCGACCGGGAAAAAAGCTGTCCTGGAAGGCTCCGTGCCCCCCTGCAAAAAGTTTGGTGGTCACGGGAACACGCCGTGCCCCTGGGCTAAAAAATAGAGTCTGTCAATGTTTTGCAAAAATTTCAAAATCAAACCCGGATTTCTGCTATTAAACTTTTCTTTCGGGAATCAAAGGGTTCAGGCCGTTTTCCTCCAAATCGTGCTTGGGGAGCTTTTGCGAAGCCTTTTTCAAAAATTTGACAATCAAACCCGGATTTCTGCTATTAAATTTTTCTTTTGGGAATCAAAGGGTTCAGGCCGTTTTGCTCCAAATTCGGGGAGCTTTTGGAAGCCTTTTTCAAAATTTGAAAATCAAACCCGGATTTCTGCTATTAAACTTTTCTTTCGAGAATCAAGGGGTTCAAGCCGTTTTCCTCCAAATCGTGCTCGGGGAGCTTTTGTGAAGCCTCTTTCAAAAAATTGAAACTCAAACCCGGATTTCTGCTATTAAACTTTTCTTTTGGGAATCAAAGGGTTCAGTTCAAGCTGTTTTCTTCCAAATCCTGTCCGGGAAGCTTTCGGAGCCTTTCTTTTTCAAATTCTTTGCTCGGAAGCCTCCAGAAGCTTTTTTTCGAAGGTCTCAAAACCTTCTGGAAGCTTCCCGGAAGCCCCCGACAGACTCTTGGCGGCTTTCCAGGCTCAAAAGTTACAATGGTCGACGCGTCCGACCAGGAAAAAAATTCCCCTGGAAGGCTCCGTGCCCCCCTGCAAAAAATTTGCTGGTCACGGGAACACGCCGTGCCCCTGGGCTAAAAAATAGCGGTTGACCCGGGTCGCCAGGTACACTTCCGCCATCTCGTACACCCACACGGCCGGCATTTCGTCCTCATCCTCAGCTCGCCTCCACACGGCGCCGCCCCAGTACTGGGCAAAGAGCAGCCAAGGCCATTTCAGCCGTCATGACTGTGAGGTTGACGGAGGCTGCAGCGGCCGGAGGAGGTCAGAGTGGAACGCTTCCTGGAGGATTTCTTTGAAAGCCAAAAAGCGAAAAAGACTGGTTCCCAACCACGTGCAATAGGAGTTTTCTCTTTTCTCTCTTCTTCTCTTTACCTCTCTCTCTTTCTTTCTCTCTCTCTCTCTCTCTCTCTCTCTCTCTTCTTCTCGTGTTTCCTGTCTCTGTCTCTTGCTGCTGTCCCTGTGTCCCCTGTGGCTCCCAGGCCTCGTCCGCATCTTCTGGCGACCCTTTGCCCCATTCGAAGTCTCCTCAAGGTACGTGGGGCTTCTTGGGTTGCCCTTCCCAGCATTCGTTCTGCCAAGAGTGTCGCACGAAGAATGTCTCACGAAAAGTGTCCCAGAGAGAGTGTCTCACCAAGAGTGTCTTGTAAAGAATTTCTCAGGAAATGTGTCTACCAAGCGTGTCTCGCCAAGAATGTCGCACCAAGAGTGTCTCACCAAGGGTGTCTTACACAGGGTGTCTGACAAAGCATGTCTTGCGAAGAGTGTGTTACCAACAAGTCTTACCAAGAGTGTCTCGCCAAGGGTGTCTTACACAGGGTGTCTGACAAAGCATGTCTTGCGAAGAGCATCTTACCAAGAGCGTGTTACCAATAAAAATTATGATGAGCGTCTCACCCAGAGTGTCTCGCCAAGAATGTCCCACCAAGAGTGTCTCAGCAAGATTGCCGTGGAACTGCCAAGTCGAGCTGAGGTCCAGACCCTTTGGTGTCTCTGTCGCCTGGCCAAGCGGATGAAGAGTAGACTGATTCTTCGTGTGTCACCCGAAAAGTTTGGGGTACTCACAAAGTCACTGAGACACACACGCAGACACTCACAGCTCAACTGTCTTTTAGACCCTGGGGCGCTCATTATCCGGCCATGTGTAGGCTCAGATATGACAAAGAGGAGAAAATTCAAACGCTCCTGGAAAAAAGAGAGGCGGGGTTTCAAAGGCCCACTGCCCGGACCACCTCTAGGAGGTGGTCCAGGCCCTCTAACACTGTGTCGTCGGCCTCCTCCTCGATTTCTTCAAGGATTGGGTCCTCGTCTGGGGCTTCTTCTTCCTCGGCCCCTTCTCCGTGACCCTCTTCGTCGTCCTCCGGGGCAGCCTCTATGACCACGATGCGAACCAGGAGCGTCAGGCGCCATCCTCCAGGAAGGAGGAGCCTGCCAAGGAGTTTCAGTTCCTCGACACCTTCGGGTTCGAAGGCGTGCCACCGACTGCCCAACCCGGGCCACCTAAGGATGGCCATACACGTGTCTGACACGAAGGTGTGGAGGTAATCCATGGCTTCATCGCCGTTGAGACTCCCGCCGCGAGGGGCCAGCTCCTCTGTCTCTGAATGTCTTCAGGCTAAAACGCAGCCTCCCGTTCACCCACCAAGCTGTCGCGCCGAGCAGGACGGAGGCCACAGCTCGCCCCAAAGTCAAAAAAAAATTTTGGGCGTGCTGTGGAAGACTGACTGCGTGAGTCTCTTCTCTTTTCCTCTCTTCTCTCTTCTCTCCTTCTCTCCCTCTCTCTCTTCTCTCTTTCTTTCTCATTCCCTCTGTCCTTTTTCTTGTCTCTCTCTTTCTTCTGTCCCTGCGCTGCTGCCGGGTCCCATCCCATCGCGCCTCGGCAGCGCGAAGAAGCCCTTTGGCGGGGGGTCAGGTCCATCTGGGACCTGCCCCCCTCCGCCTGGGCACCCGTGTGATTTCATCGACCTCGGGGTTTATTGATTACCCAGGCGGGGGCTCTTCCCGAGGTCTCCATCACACGGAGGGGCTCCTTGGGTTGCCCTTCCCTTTTTAGAAAAGCAGGGCTTGGATTAACGACCTGCTGCCTACCCGGCTTTCCAATGCGGCGTTGTACCAAAGGAAATATAAGCAAAATTGCATCATGGTCAGTTCTTCAATTCTTAAATCGTAGATCTGTGGCCCGCACCGATCCGTGGGCTGAACGACAAATTGTTCACAGATGCTCTGCGTATGTTTTTTCGTCCCGCCCTGCCCCCCTCCCCCCTTAAGATGCGTGCGGAAGCAGGGTTCTTTTTTGATATGCCGGAAGTCACGGGCATGCTTAACGCTAGGCAAGCAGTTCGCTTGCCAGATACATCTTCGAGCAAAAGCAAAACGTTTGCTGAACGTGCATACTCAGCTTGCAGAAGGCAAAGCCAATATCAAACGGAAGGTTTTCGCGCCGCAACGCGAGACCCCACTCGCTGCAAACGACTTTGGAGCCAAAGTTAACAACACATTTGCCGACGGCAGACGCGCGAAAATCGAAGTTGTAAACCTTCGGGTTTACGCGCGTTTTTTTTCCGAGGATGCGGGCACATGCATCCATTGATGGATCAAACTTATTCATCGCAAACAAAGCCAAATTCAAAATGAAGGTTTTCGCGCGCTAACGCGAAACCCAACTCGCCGCAAGCGACCTCGGAGCCAAAGTTAACAACATATTTGCCAACGGCAGACACGCAAAAATCGAAGTTGCAAACCTTCGGGTTTAGGCGTGTTTTTTTCCGGGGATGCGGGCACATGTATCTATTGGTGAGACCAGCTGTTTACTGACAGCACAATGCAACGAATATTTCTCAAACGTTCCCGGCAACATGCCAATTGGGAAAATAAGACGGCCAAAAAATATCAACAAGAGAATATGTCGCTCAAACAACTGCTTGGCTGCGATGCCGAGAATCAACACCGTCGATCTTTTGCATAGCGCTTCCAGGCCCCATCACAAAGGAAAATGTTAAACCCTAAACATTGCGGTCTGATCGGGAAGGTCATTTGTTTGGCAATGTGTTCTTGTATCCTGACAGAGTTAATCACGCATTTCTTTGCTCGAATAAGTCTGCAAAAATGTCAGGCAGGTCGTACTAGCCAGCAAATGCACATGGGAGAATGCTAAACCCTAAGCATCGCAGTTTCACGACAGCACGCATTACTTTGGTAATATTTTTTATGCATCCTTGGATACTATATAGTCTTGACCAAAAACAAACCAGGTTCGTTATCGGCAAATTGTTACATTTTGGTTCAAACATGTTCGTTTGTGTATAATCTGCTATCTTGTGTGTATAACATGCCAAGACGGCACATTGATTTAACTTTCAAGTTTTCGAAATGCAAAAATTCATACAGCATTAGTTGAGCTTCCTTGATTATATCAAAAAATCTTAAAATGTTTGAATTTTTCCTGGATCCCTATCAATGTTTGCCAACCCCCGAACCAAAATGCTCAGCGAGCTGAACATAATGCTGCAAATGGCAAACAACATTTTTTTTACAGCAGCAAGAAAACCAGCTACAGGGAGAAAAGCAAACAGGTATGAACGCAATACGGGGAGGAGGGGTCCAAGGGGAAGAATGATTTTCTCAAATGACATGGGACCAACGGGCGGGTGGGTGTATGCCAACAAAAACAAAACAACACATGGTGTAAGATCACTGTCAAACAGCGCGTTGAACCCTAAAACCCTAAACCCTAAATCACTGCGTATAGCCGGCCGGTGTTTCTCACAGATTCTTCAATGTTCAATTGGTAGGAACCGCCGTGGTTTGCCCTCCAGTGATAAACCATCCATAATCTTGGCGTCCCCGGTGGCTTGAGAAACCACCCATATTGATCTTTTTGTTGCTTATTGTCCCCTGCTATTAGAAATAGGTTCGTCCCCTTTTTTGAACCACTATCATAGTCAGTCTTCCTGCTGGTGATTATCCCCATATCAGCAATCTTCTTCATTCTTGAGTACAAGTTATCATCCCCTAAGATTACTAAACAATGACAGGGGCCTTCCCCTGGTTAGGTATAGGGGATAGGTACTTTGGTAGTAGCCTTCCCCTTTTCTTCAACCACCGAACATCTCACGGCCAACCGTCCAACCCAACAGCTGGATCTGGATCTTCGCCTCCGCAGGCAGAAAGATGGGATTGCCTGACACCGATGGCACCTTAGAGCGAAGCGTTGCAGTGGCAGTGAAGCAGCGGTAGGAAGTGGTGAGGCTAGGAAGTGGTTAGGGTAGTACCTGGGGTAGTGGTGTTGGGGTAGTGGTTAGTGGTTGGTGGTTGGTGGTTGGTGGTTGGTGGTTAGTGGTTGGTGGTTGGTGGTTGGTGGTTGGTTGTTCGTGGTTAGTGGGTTGGTTAGTGGTTGGTGGTGGTTCGTGGTTAGAGGTTAGGGTAGCTTCGGATAGCTTGAAAATCGATGGACAGAAGTGGCTGAAGCACCATGAAACGTATGCTGGCGTGGGATCAATTTTATCCCGTCGTCGAGATGGGTTCTGGGGACACGGCAGAAACCACATCCAAACAAATGTAGACGACAGTTGTTATGATGTTTTCGCTGGGTTCTCTGTTCACAGGTAAGATGGCTATGCCACTTCGCACCTGTATCCTTGACTGCTGTACTGGACTTTCGGATAGCCCCTGCACCTGAAAGCGATTTCTAGCATTAGCACGGCAGCTTGGTCACGAGGCGTTTCAGCTGTGCACAATTCCAAGCAGCAAAAGTGGCAGTGCGGTGGGCTGTTTTGCATGTCCAATGTGTACAAATGTGTCTGCGAATACATACGTGTCATCAATGATCGTCCATAGATCTATGAATGAAGGAGTCAGAATGTGTACATTGACCTTGATTCATATTTCAAAAATACGTTTGATATGTGTGCTCACACATGTCCCTGGTAGATATCACCTTGTTCTGGCATGACCTTATTTGATTTGTTCGCGCCAGTTTACCAGTGGCTAAGGGAAAACTGGGCACCACGCTGATGAAACCTTACAACCCACCTCCCACAAGCCACAAGCTGATCTTGGTGGCGCAACTAGATCTCCTGCTCAACTTGGATGTTTTTGGTGTATGGTAAACCCATCTTACTTATAACCCCGGATTAATGAAACATAGGTTTATTAATTGCGGGGGTACCATTTGAATAAGAAACCAGTTGGCGTTTGGAGGATACCCTTATTGATCAGCCACACAAAAAAATCTAAGTTTCTGGCTGGATCTGCCAGCCAGTAAACCCCAGGGCAGGGAAAACGATCAGAGATCGCCATGCGGTACGTTCTCAAACTGCGGAACCCCCGAAACTGGTAGGCTTATCATTATAGATTGCTGCTAAAGGATGGTTGTGATAGTGAATGTTGGGGTTTGGTAGCTTATCACTATACAGGGGTGCTCTCCAACTATGCTATAGATTGTCTCTAACATGAGAAACCACCATGTCTGCACCGGCCTCGCCCCTGAGGGAACCCCGCTGTTTCGATGATGACACAAAGGGTGCTGACCTTTGAGCAGTTCCAAGGTGGCAGCTTGAAGCCATGCCGGCAGCTGACATAGGGAAAAGAGTGGTTAAATCATGATTCATACTGGTTGATACTGGTTCGCGGACTTCTGCGGACGATCCACGCTGACGGCTCCCGCACATTGGCAGAAGCTGACAGTAAATGTGAGACAGGTTCCAAATAACGATGGTTGACAATGGTTTATAGTGGTAAATAGAGGTTAATTGACCATTCAAAATGGTTAATAATGGTTTATAGTAGTTAATTAATACTGGTTCATAGTGGTCAATGGCGGTTAAATGATGATTAATACTGGCTAGGAATAGGAATGGTTGGTAGTGGCTTATACTGATTAGTGGTTCATACAGGTTCGGAGCTCGTGGAAGTCAAAGCCCATGATTCATGGTATGTAGTCATATCTACAGTTCATGCCAAAAAAAGCCTGCTACGATATTGTTCCCACTGGTCAATGCAACGGTGTCATGACAAACCACTATGAACCGCTGTCAACCATTCTGGACTATCATTAGCCATTATGAAGCACCATCAAACACTATCTCTGATCCACTCTCAACCACTATGAACCACCATCAACCATGATGAACCAACATTGCCCATGTTTGACCATTCAAAGTGCTAAGCATCCGAAGGTCATGACTCTGCTTGCTGAGGCGTCCAACCAGAATCACAACCATGATGAAGTAATGGAAGACCTGCCGACGCGTGGCATCTTGCGCGGCCTTCAGTTCTCTCCATCCCTAGGCTCTCCCAGTCGGCTGCTTACATCCCTCTGGAATTTCCGCAAGTGCTCGCTTCCCACTTTTCCCCATGGCAATCATGGCTGACCCTTTGAGTCAATCCACGGCATGCCTGGACGTCCACACCTGGCTCTGGCAGCTGTCCGAAATTCCGTTTGTTCTCCACCTGATCCAGTCGATCTGGAACTGAGCCTCAGGCACCGCCGCTGCAGTGGTTTGTGGAGGCGCAGGCACCACAAAAACAGCAGGAGGATGGTCGCTTTCACCCTCCGAGTCCATCTAGGTCTCATAGACGCCCTTCATTTTGGGAGTCTTCGTTTTCACAGGTCCCACAGCTGATCGCACAGCTGGTGTCACAGCTTCACAGCTGTCACCTCCTCTGCAGCCACCTTGGCGGTCACCAATTCACTTGCTGACGCTTCCACAGCTTCCACAGCTTTCACAGCCACAATTTTCACTGCCACAACTTCTTTGCAGCCTCAGCCTCGGCAGCCTCAGACTCAACATCCTCAAAAGCAAACCGCTGTGGACACGCCTTCTGCTTGGGCACAGCATGGCCCAAGGCTTTAAGCCGTGTCATCAGGAGGTCAATAATCTGCCGCGGCATCAAAGTCTGCTTCTTCCATTGATCAGCACATCCCAGTGCACCCATGGCGGCCGGTAGAGCTCCATGGTCTCCTCTCCGAACTCCTTTCCCGATCTGCGAACTGCTGATGGAAACTTTCAACCAACGACACCACACCATTGTCACCAGCTCCATGTCTGGCTCCTTGTGGGCAAACGATGCAGCGCTGCAGCGGCATTTTTCGGCTCCGACTCGCACGCCGCGTAGATGCGACACATTGGCGCCGGCACAAAAAAATGGTGGGATTACATCTGTGGACCAACTAGTGCCCGCACATTTCTACATGTATTACATGCATAATGTATCTAATGTGTATACACATACATATATATGTATGTGTATATGAATATATGTATGTTTGTATAATTGCATGGATTTACATATTATGTATCTATACTGTATGTATATATGAATATGTATATTTGCAAACATGTCTATTTGTTGTCACCTACATACGCTGGTATCATACCTGTGCAACCAACTAATCAGTAAACGGGTAGACAAAATCCGAAGTGATATGACCAAGTGACAAGTGCATTACCCTATATTATCTACCCTCTTTGGGCCAATACCACTGCAAAAGGATCTGACCATTTGGTGCTTTCCCAAATTGTGTCACCATGGTTAAATGGTGACTTCCAAACACAAGGTGGGTTATTGACGTTGGCTAGTCATGGTTGGCTCAGAATCCATCAGCAATCATGAAGTATTCTTCACCCAAGAGTCATCCATTCATCTAGAAAAAACGGGTCTTACAGCTATTGGCAGCAAGTATAGTCAGACATCATTGCTTATTGATACCAGCTAACCCAATCGTGGATCAAATCTGATCTGTAGGATACAAACAGTCAACAGTAGTAGGGTATATGTATACATCAGATAGGTTGCTGATTACTGTGATAGTAAGAGCGATCATCCCCCTACTTAGTACACATCGGTTGGTACGACCACTCCAAGAATCGCCCGCAATCTGGTGCTCACTCGGCCCATCGTTCGACCTGCGCTGCCATTCCACTGCTGGGGTTCTCCAGAAGATTTCGAACGTGTTCTTTGCACTGGGCCGTGGCAGGGGCGTGGCATGCCGTGGCAGGGGCACGCACGTGAGTTCAAACGTCAACCCATTCCCCAGCTTCACCAATTCCAACAGCTGCAACCGGCGAGGCCATGAGATCCCTAGTGGTAGATCCCTAGTCGGTAACATCCCTAGTTTCAAGGAGCAATGAACTGTGGGCGATCAACACTGCAGCTGGGTAGATGGGTCAAGCACAGTCAAGCCACCGATATGACCATCACAACAAGGCCTTGGTGATCCCAACCAAAAGATGAGGTGACAGCCAAGGTGTGCAGCTTCTGTGTAAAGTGAAAGCTCTACGGCCAGGTATTGATCTCGCTTGCATCAATCACCTGCTTGATATCAAGTGCATCATTTCCCTCCAGTGCTTCGAAGCACGAGTTTCCCCTGCTGAGAAGTCCTTGAGTTTCATCCTACTTATAAGTCCTTACCCATTCCAAGTAGATCCCAAGCTGAAAGGTCTGTACCAAACTACCAAGCGCGGCCGAGGCATTTCGGACTCGTCCAGTTCGACAATACAATAGTCGACCATGATCATCATCACCATCACGTCACCATCATCCATTCTCTACCAATGATAATGGCAGTCTATTGAGACAATAATCATGTCCTACACATAAGCCGATAACTCACATTGACAACATGTGGCGGCTTGTCCAAGCTTGGCCCAAGTCACTGTTGCGGTGTCCGTATCAACAATGGGTATGAACAGCTGGATGGCGCTCATAGGTACCACCATTGGTTGCCTCGCTGCCTTGCTCCTCAGCACAATTGCTAAGCACTGGCTATGTCCCAGGGGCCGTCATCTCTTCTCTGACTTCCTGCAAGGCAGCAACCCATGGGTGCTTTTGCATAGGCAAAATCATGTGTACATCACGGCTATATCGCCAGCAATAATGGCTAAGAATGGTCAATATTCCGGTCAATAAGCAATTAAGAATGGAAATGGTGAATGGTAAAACTCATGATTGCATAACGGCGAAATGTCATGCTTATCTGGTTGGTGGTTGAACCACCCATGTGAAAAAAAGCAGTCAATCCAAAATGTTAGGAACGATGAAGAATGTTTGAAAACAACCAACTAGCTATGTGACGGTCAATGAGGGCAAATGCTGCTTATGTCTTGCTTTCATGCATCTCAGTTATGTTTGATTGATAATGGTCCACAGTCACATAATCATTCAATAGTTGACAATAAGTAGGTTAACAGCAGGGACCTAATTGACAGCATCACCTGTGGTGTTCATGTCATGTGTGGTCACCTAGAGACTCCCCGTAAAACCTGCT
>VSDK01004282.1:443923-486205 GCA_009767595.1 Symbiodinium kawagutii | reverse complement strand
TCTGTGATGTTCATGTCATGTGTGGTCGCCTAGCGACACCACGTAAAAGCTGCTGAACTCCTTGCGGGGCGAAAAACACCAGGAAAAATACATCGAATGAACCAGGTAGTGTGCTGCAATGGCAATGGTAATAGGCTGTACTAGGTAATAGGGAGCAATCATAGGCAAATGAATGGTCGATTGATGATGGATGGTATTATATAAAAGTGTGTTTGAAAAAACATACAAAAGTAGGATGGCTATGGATAGCAAATGCAACTTATGTACGAACGAGCGAATACACATGCATGTGTCGGTCCAAGCAAAAACAGAAGCGCTTGTTTTTTGTCTGTTCGTGGGATAAACACACGCGTATGTTCATGTTCTTACATGTAGACATACAATCATATGTACTTGTCATATATGGATCATGAACATTCGTTAACTTATCCATCGTGGTGAGTCGTATGACACAAGTTCAGTAACACTTTGAGGGGCACTCTCCTCTCAGCTCCTGTTGTTGCACTCAAACGTGCTAATGGCAGGCGACCAACCAAGCTTATGAATCAATGATGGTATCTTATCGGACTCTTGGCGATTTCATCCATCAGGAATCGATGATAAATATGGTAGATGGCTGTTTATCCATTGGAATTGCGGCTTCACATCAGGAATCCAAGTAGATCATCAACGATGTGAAGCCACAGTCGTATCCCCTCATGACATCCATTTTAAGCGACCGCAATGGTCACCACATGTCGTGAGCAGCTGGATTTAAGAGACACGATACCAAGTTCAAGGACGCTGTCAAAAGGCATTGTCCCAAAATGGGAATTGGTGTGCAAGTGCTGTACGTATATATAATAGTGTTTCTCTGTATGTATATGCGTGTACGTACAAACATACATATCTATACATTTCAATATATGTCTTTACGATACACACATCAAAATACATGTACAGTATTCACATACAAACATATTTATTTAGGCGCACACATTTAGATTATACTGGTTGGTGGTTGAACCACCCCTGTGAAAAATATGCTTGTCAACCAACCATTTGTTAATGATTACTACGGAAAATCAAAAATGTTTGAAACCACCAACCAGAACATCAACAATCCAAGTAGATCATCAAGGATCATCATGAACCTTGATTTTCCCTTGTCATTGTTGGCAAATCCTCCATAAGTTGGTTGGTTAATATATTTAATATTGACCCATAGCCATATGAATCATGTAGGTACCTCTATGCGTGCGTGGACCATGCCTCATCCAGGGTGGTCGCGATGGTCGTCGCCACCGTGGCGGTGCCGCCCTGGCCCTGGCAAGAAATGTGTAGCCAAGAACGGCCGTTGAAAATAGTGGAAGCTGATAGCTTCAAAATGGCTATGAAATCCGAGAAGTAACCATCAATCAGTGAAAACTAATTAATAATAGGAGCAGTAGTAGTAGGAGGAGTAGCAGTAGTAGTGATAACTAACTAATGGTGATCAGCATCAATTCTATGTCTATAGTGTCGACCATGTTGGAATGGTTGCCGAAAAATGTTTCGAAATGGTTGATCGTTGTTATTGAATATGGTGGTTCATGATGCCTAGCCTCTAAGCCCCAAAAACCCATTGCATAAAAACAAGAGAAGAATCATGCCAAATAAATCAACTGGAGGTTCCAAAGACACACTACCTGTGTAGAACGGTAGGGATGTATAGCTCGGGGGACGTATAAAAAAAGCATGAAACACCATCCAACAACATGAGAATTGAGTTGTGCGTGTGCGGGATGACAAGATCAGTCTATATGAAAACGACTCGCACTTAGCAGAGCATGGGAAAGTGAACACGAATGAAGCCAGCAATATTGTATTGTGTTTTGAGGTGCTTGAACACCGAAACATGCGGCTGTGTCCCATAAATGGGACCATCCACAGTGCTTGGGGGAGCTAGCCACCTCTAAGATAAACCGAATCGACTTCATGTCCTGGGTGGGCAGCAAATTTTTGGATATCCCCTCGGATTGACAGAGCTTGGAGGATTACCCAGAAGGCAATCTATGTGCCAATCGTAAAACCAAGAAACATCTGATGCAAACGAATGCAAAAACTACATTTGAGGGTTTGGGATGGCTGCCCTGGTGTTTCAGCCATTAGATTTTCGATGGCCAAAGGATGTTGTTGGCTGTCATGTTACCATTATTTGAAATTACACCATGATTTACCAGGGTCACTGCTCACTTGCGACCCTGAACAAACAACTAGAATTTACTCACTTGCGACCCTGAAAAGGATACCCTAAAAAAATGTATTGTTTTCAAGCTTTATCTGCCACAACGCGTTTAGGGTCACAAGCGAGAACCAACCCATTTACCAAGGGTCCAGCGTGGATGAATCGCACTTTGCCCGCTACCAAGCGTTTGTTCATCTTGATTCATGGGAGATCCATATTGATAAACCCCTCACGTTTGATGATAGACCCCCAGCTATATATGGTTAAACTGGGGGTGATTAATTGATATGGATCTACTATTCACATCCATTTACATATTCATAATTGATATGATAGATTTATATGGTACATCTTCCATGAAATTATGATGAATATGTCTAACCCATTGTTTACCATTCTTCATCGGTAGCGTCCGGCGCTGTCTTCACCAACCTCTTGGCTTCGCAGCTGATGGTACCTGAGCCGGCGCAGCGTTGCCAGCATTTGGATAAACCTGTCCACTAGTCTGGGTATGCCCAACTGGGTGTTTCCGAAGCCATTGGAGAGTACCCCAAAAATGGATGGTTCATTGCTACTAAGTATTGGATGGTTTGGGGGGTCCCCCAATTTTGCAAGACCATCAACTGGTTTGTTGCCAAAAAATGGATCGTCCCTGGGCTCTCCCACTCTGCCATGATAGACCACCGTCCATCCGCCGCGATCAAGGAAGGCCCTTTTGAAGTAGATATGCCGTGGCCAAAAGAATGGTCTGCATCTCTGTCCGTCTATCTGACTCGGACGATTTCCCTATTTTTAAATCTACATCTATCTACATCTATCCACGTCTATCTGCATCTCTCTGCATCAATCTACATCCATGCAGACCTTGCTTGTGAAAGATGCTTCCTCCCAATCAAAACAATGCCGACCATGATCACCATGTGGCTTCGAGTCGGGGATATAACCATGGCAAACCTTCGAATTCCTTTCAATTTCATCCAGTTGGGTGATGTCCCTACTAAGGGCATGGTTACTTGGAGTACCACGTTGGCGCCTAAGAGATCACTTGAGCGGTCCAAGTTCAAGGCGGCTGGCAGTGAGCCGACAACGTAGGGGATCAGAACCCTATTGCTACATTCATATGGGGGCAGTTTAAAGCATACAATAAGCATGTCACGATATGTCTTATTAATGTATGATAATATCATATAGCTTGTATACATTCATATGTTCTATATCAATATAGCATTGTATATAATTGATTAATATGTACATGAATCAATAACCCCCAAATGATCCATGAGTAGTTATTTGTAATAATAAACTATCCATGCTTGGGGTCCCCTGTGACTTGAGAAAGCCTCAGATAGTTCAAGATTGCTTGATGTCATTTGTATCACTCAGTAGTTCACTCTGGTGCCTCAGCTCGTCAGGGCAGCCATGGCGTGCAACGATGGTTGGGTCCCTGATATCCGGCCACGACATGCCATGGTATGCAATGACAGTTGATCGAAGCTCCAGTTTGATCACTCTTCAGCGCAAATGACCCCTACTCGTTAACCAGTATTGATTTATTGAGCACTCCTAAGCACTTCAAACCCCTATCAACTATTATTTGCCCCTTCGTTATGAAGCACTATGAAACACTACTAAGGCTATTAACCACCAGCTCACCACTACTAAGCACTGCGAACCACCACTCCACGGATCACTCAGATCAACTCACCGGTGTTCCAGAGTCAATCCTCGTTATGGTTGGATTCCATGGTCACCCCTGACAGTCCTGCATAGGAGCACAGCTTGGATTCTCTGTAGACGCTATTTATACATGGATATGTATGATATCACTATATTACACATGTAAATATATATAGATAAATGTTCGAATATATCATGCATTTGCATTTGATATCATCTCTCTGCAATTCTCTATACATCTGCTTTAAATGCAAAAAAGGGGTGTATCCCCTTAAATCCCCTTCCCCTTATCCATCCACTCTCCCCATCACACGCTTCGGATCTCCGTTTTTCCTCCCTGGAGTGCTTCCAGCACCTGCTTTTGGGCGACGCCCTGCAGAAACTTCACGCACTCCCCGAAGCGCGCCTGCTGCCGCAGTTCCCGGCCACAAAAACTCGCACCAAAGCGCAAAGGAAACAGCAAGGAAACATTGTCTATCTCGGCAAATAGTTATAATGAACATCTATGTAGTGATAAGTTTATATCTTGTCACATGATACCATCTCCAGCATATGGTAATAGTTATAATGTGATGCTATCATGTTGTGATGTATCCACCATTGTATCATGTTGTATCCAATAATTTGATGGGGTCATAATTCGATGGTGTTCTTCACCGCTTCTCTAAACGCCCTGTCACATGGCCATTACTTCTGGGAGTTCCTGTTGCTTCCAACTCCCCGTTCTTCAAAGTGAAGCCACTGGGAATTGATGCCAAAGTTGACTTGATTCACGCAGAAACACGTGCATGCGCACATACATATGCACGTACTGACATATCTAATTCTGTCTCTTGTGGGCAGATGAACGTGAGATATTCTAATTAACCATATTACCGTGAAAACTATATAGAAATTCGAACCATACCACACCAGGTTGGAACTCTGGTTTTGCATAATATCCCTTTCTTCACTCATCTCGGCAAATTTGGGATACTTCGTCACTTGACAACAGTGCCTATGTTGGTGATCGGTTGATACTTCCAATTGTGGCTAATGACTGGCCACTATGGTCATTTTACTACTCTTGCTACGTCATTCGGACAGCGCTTGCAGGTTGTTTTTTAATCTGTTTATCATATGTATGCACATACATATATGCGTGTACACTTAGGCATACATGCATACATGCATGTGTCTGACTTTCCACGGAAACTATGTGTATCCTGCAGGTGCTACCATTTATGGGCCCCATCTTCCATTCCAAACACATCCACGTATCCAGAAAGTACGCACGCTTATTCTCTGGCAAATGAATCCGGAAGAGGAAATACACCTTGTGTAGTTATACCTGTTACAACTAGTGTAAACCCATCACGCCTAGTCCGTTTACCTGTTACAACTAATGTAAATCCACCATTTATAGCCCGGTTATGTGCTAAAACTCGCGTAAACCCACCATTTAGAACTGGTTTGCTTCTTACAACTGGCCGGCCCGACCTGGAGACCGTTCTCAGCGGCCATTCGGAGGCTCAACAAATGCTGCTGGGGAACCGGCGCGGCCAAATCCTGCTCGCGTTGGTGGGGAAATCCCGTGACCGGGTGACCCGTCCATTAGGCTTTGCTCTACCAAAATCAATTGGCAATTCCAGGAGTTTCTCCAAAAAACCTGCTGAATCCTGATATCAAATGAAATCTCTCCCAAAATCAACCACCTCCTAAATGAAATCCCTGGTTGCCCTGGGCGCGCCCCACATCCATTCGGCAGCCACACCGGGGTCCACCCTCCTGCGGCCCGTGCACGTGGAACAGCCCCACGGCGCGGCACACGTTCACAGCCGTCAGGGCTTCATCCTGTTCCATGCGGCGCCGGTAGCCTGGAAGGGCCGTTCGCCTGGTGAACGAAATGCATTGAAATGCCTCATGTTCCACCCTTAGTAGCAGTACTAAAAATAATAACAACAATACTATTGTAGTATTAGTAGTAGGAGGAGGAGGAGTAGTACTGTAGTAGCAGTAGTAGTAAGAATCATAATGATAGTATATAATTAATAGTAGTAGTTGTAGTTGTAGTTGTAGTTGTAGTACTAGTAGTACTAGTAGTACTAGTAGTACTAGTAGTACTAGTAGTACTAGTAGTAGTAGTAGTAGTAGTAGTAGTAGTAGTAGTAGTAGTAGTAGTAGTAGTAGTAATAGTAGTAGTAAGTAGTAGTAACACTAAGATGACCCTTGCTTACTCCATGTGACATCAGATCCCTATGAGCGGATCCAATTCATAGGATGCTGTCCAAGGAGGATCCTTAAGAATGTTAACCCAAGGGGGGTACAATCAAAGTCGTTCAGGATGGTTCATGAATGACGGTTTCTCACGGTTTTCCGGATGGGTTTAACGTTTCATAACCATAGCAATGATGGGGCCCATGGCCCGAGTCTCCCATGCATCAACAAGCCCCATGCTACCAATGTGGACAAAATGTGCTGGACAAATCCATGCAAACGAGGCACGTAAGACAAGTATGCCGTACTTATATAGGAAAAAATAAGTCAGGAGTTTCCTGTGATCATTGTTGTTTGCGTGCTTGCTGGCGTGCTTGCTTGCTGCTACAGAAAAGAGACGAAGGACAATCACCAGAAGAAGCGAGACGGCTCTAGGTAGGCTCAACAAACATGTCTATATACCACCGAGGACTACTGCCGAGACAATGTGCAATCGACTGTAGCAATGCTCAAAATCAAGGGAAAAATCTTCCCGCGGTGAGATCTAGTGCAAACAGAATGGCATGGTGGCATGATTTGCTGCATTGTCAAATTGTCAAATAGACCAACGACCCAAAAAATCTGAAGCTTGTTGTCTAACCCTTGATCTATATTGATCTATGTGTTTGCATCCTTGCTTGCCTGCTGGCTGGCCGGCTGGCTGGCTTGCTGGCTTGCTTGCTTGCACGCTTGCACGCTTGCGCTTTCACAGAGTAGTGACAGAGATAGACCAAAAGCAGTGAAAGTGAAGCTTCGCAAGAGAGAGAAGGAAAAAGGAAAGACCATGTTGATGAGTACCTGTAAGATGGTGAAACCACGTTGAATCTAGTACATTACATCTCCAGAACCATGATGAATTCACGGTCGATCCATGGCCGACGATGCTAGATTTGTTCACCTCGCAACGAGGGAACGCCCCCATGCATACTTGGCACATGGCGACTTTACTCAGCGACCTGGTGATGCCCACGGTGACTGGTGGCCATTGCCATCATTCTGTCGCCGGCTCGACAAAATACAACAGCCAGTAGACCCCTGGTGATTCACCATTCATCAAGAACCATGAAATGGGTGTTTGTCAAGTCATAGAAGAACCCCCAAATCATCCATTATTAGTCATTTTTAGTAATAAACCATCCATTTTGGGGCCGTTCCCTATTTTAAGACCCCCGAAAAAACTCATGATTCATCAAGAACCAATCACCAAGCAAGCGATCATCAAGAACCAATGATACGGCTGTGGGTCAGTTCACCCTGTACCCCTGGTTCCCCATCATTAACCAGGCTGTTTTCCCTATAAAATGGTTGGTTATTAATCCCAATTATTGCTGGTTAACTGCTTGACCCATGGCCATATATAGCTGGTATATCCCCTATTGCTGTTGCTAGTTGTTATCCCCTGTTACTAACCATTAACCAGCTTAGTTAGCCATTGGTTGGTTGGTTGAAGCCTTGACCCATAGCCATATAGAACTGATTTATCCCCTATTACTGTTGGTTATTGTCCCCTAGTATTAACCATTAACCAGCTAGTTAATAAACAATGGTAGTCCCCTAGTTGCTAATTATTGGTTGGTTAACTGCTTGACCCAGCTCGCCAATTGCTTCCACTCATCCCAAGCCACGCCCTCCACGTCGCCTCCCAGGCCATGTTGCAGGCGCTGTGGTGCCCCTACGGAAGCGGCAGCGCGCCACGAAGTGGTCACGTAGAGCTGGCTGTGGAAAAGCCCGGCGCCTCGATGTGGTGCTGCATGGAAGTGATCAATGCTTACCATGGGATTTGCGATTTTATCATAGTGGTGATGTAATTTTTGATTTTTAGAACTATCATAGTTCTATCAGTGCTTTTCTATGATTCATATTGTAAGTAATCAATTGTTCATAGTAATAGAACTATAATTGCCAACTATGTATATCTACTGGTCTTTATTTATCCTGGTAATAATGGTAAGAAGTATGGTTTACGAACTATTCAGAGGTGATCTAAAACTATGGAAGTTATCATTGCAGGGGTTGTTCCTCGCAGGGTGGACTGGTAGGGTGGATCCTGCACAAAGCAGGGTGATGCTGCCCACTTTTCGAAAACGAAGACAACAGGTAGTGCAACTTTTCGGATCCTGAATCCTCCTATCCTTTTTGGGTCTTTTGTACATCATACTTTTTGATCCTCATGTTGACAAGAGATCAAGAAAGGGCACTGATGAACGCTGGTGCCAACGAAGTGACTTCTAAAGAGTGTTCCCAAACCTGGGGAATATGTTGGTGTTTGTTCTGCGCATTCAAAAACATATTTCTTGCAGTACTACCCCCTGACTGTCAAACATGTTTGCAAGGCAAGCATTGGGTCTTAGGTTACCAGTTCTTAACCGTTGTCGATCATCCATCGTTGAGAACTATTAGCCATCAATCAAGCGTCATGATCATTCAACAATCACAATCAATCGTCAGTGAATCGTCGCTTAACCGTCAGTGAATCGTCAGTTAACCGTACCATCATGTGCCAGCCAATCTGTCCAACCCCTGCTGGCAGTTCCCGAACTAGGCTCCCAGGCTCGGATCCTGGAAACCTGCCAGCAGATTCTGCCAGTTGTGCTTGGTTGAACCAGTGGGGTTGAAGAATTCTACAACCTAATGATTCTGCTCATAGTAGGTAGAATGTATAACCAATAATGAGTTGTTGTGCTTGCTTGAACCAGTCTGAACCAACAATGGGTACACAATGATGTGTCGATTTCTGTCGTAAACGTATATGTTTCTAAATTATGCAAATATACAGACTACCGTTATTTAAATGGGTACACACTGATGGTGCGTCCACTAGAAACAATGGGTACGTAAATAATGTCGGGTAATCTGCTATATCAAATGACAATAATGGGCATGTATCCAATACCGGGCACATGATAAGAATCACAACGAACGATGGGCTCATCAACTGACTATAGTGGGTATGTAAGTATTCATGAGTATATGACAACCATAATCAACGATGATGGGTTTATCAGCCAACCATAATTGGTAGTGGTCAACAACGAGTCTATCAACCATGGAGTGACAATACTAAATGTCTAAACTCAAACAACAAGCATGATAGAAAAATGTTGCAATGATAACTTAACAATCACTTCCTTAAAATCGCAGCCCCTGGCCCCCAATCACGAGATCGGCCAGGGGTCCCAAAAGCATCAGCGATTGAAGCCCCAAATAGCGGAGCTTATTGCTATGCATCTCCGTATCTAGTCAACCAAAGTGGGGTATAACTCAGCAAAGAGGTATCATCATCAACCATCATTAACAATTTATTAAGTACCATCATGAACAATCAACTAAGTACCTTTAAGTACCCTAGTATTGTTGAACCCTTATAGTAAATGAAAAATCCAGCCATAAAAAAGGCCACCATCACCTGCAGCTGTGCTGCAGCGCCATGGCACCTTGTGCCAGGAAATCCCAGCGGCACAGCGTCTTGGGGAAGAGTTCCTGGCACAGCTGGCTGAATCGTTGGGGTCATGGGTGGTGAAGACTGCTTGGCGAGCTGGGTCACTATTAACCTCTCTCGCACATTCGTCTCACGAGTGAGACCGGTGTCATAGCCGAGCTGTTTAGCTGTGCTATGAGACCACTGAAACTAATTACGAATTGACTGTAATTGGCAAGGCCAGGGCCGACAGTCGACGAGCACACCGCAGAGCAGCAGCAAGCGACAAAAGAGACTCAAAGGGCACCAACGCCCTACCACCAACCCCCGGGCAGGGAAAACAGGCACCGAGAGAACCGGCCGAAGCGGTGACAGAAAGGGACGAAGCCCAACAAGGCACAAAACCCAGTCGGACGAGGATGTCCAACTGCCTCTTCCAAGAGCGAAAAAGCACACAGAAAGATGGTTGAACGAAAACCAACAAAGGATCTTGCTGTGGCAAAACCCAAGCACCATCATGACGGAATGGTGGCAAAACCCCAGTGGACCAGACAAAGGCCCAAAAAAGCTCCAAGTAGGACGTATCGCTCCAAAGCTGCTGCGAAGCAGGGTCAAGAGCCGAGGGGGACCACCGAAGGGCAAGCAGCCACTGCAGCAATTGACGAGCAAAGGAAGGACAAGGCACGGAGGAAAGATCAAGGACCACCTCAGGTGGGACTCGGATGGGCTCCTGTGGGACCAAGTCACCTGGCAAGGATATTTCTCGGTCAGGAAGCTCGATCTTTTCGTTTGCGAAAATCTTGGCAACGCCAGCTTGAAAAGAAGCCAACTGTGTGGCCGCTTGCCTCAAGAGGTCCACTTGAGCAACCAAGTCACAGAAAAGAGGGCAAACAGCCTGCTTAGCTGTCTCCCGGGCAATCTTGTCAACGCAACCATTGAACCAAGCGTGAACACGCTCCAGCCCTGACAATTTACGATAATCCTTATGGGAAGGGACCCACGTAATTGCACAGTTGGCAACTGTGGCGCCTCGAAGGCAAACCCAAAAGTACGTCCAAAGGTCAAGGTGAGCAGGGGGAAAGACCGGAGAGACCCCACGTTGAGCAGCCGACAAGAGACGACGTGCAACTTTAACAAAGGCCAAACAGTCGGAAAAGAGGTGAACTTCTCGGTGAGATGCAAAGGCAACCGCCCCTGCCAAGAGTTCGGCACGAAAAGGGGTCTGGAGGGAGCCCGGTAACCGACCTGACCACACTACCACAAAGGTTCCATCGGGAGCGGCTTTAACCACAGCCGCAGCAGCCAAAGACGCATGGGCACACTTGGGCCTCAAGCAGGCACCATCCGAGTAAAGGTAGGCAGCAGAGGCACAATCAGACCGAGCAATCTCAGGCAGGGGAAAAGAGTCCAAAAGGGCCTGCCAGGGTCGCCACAGAGGGGGCTCGTCCCAAAGACCGTGAGCCCAGGTGTGTAAAGGAATAGCATCCTGATTTTGCACCAGAAGGGGAAAGGATGCCAGCAGAGGTTGGACCCGAGGGCAATGGAGGAGCCGATGCATACGGGTATCTTGCTGCTGACAAAAACGACACTGATCCGAAGCACCAGTGTGCTTGAGGAATTCCCCAGTAAAGAATGCGCCGGAGTGTTGCCTCTGCAACAAGGCCCGCTCGGACATAGGGAGATGCTTGAAACTGGTAGACAGGGAGACGTCAATGGTGTCAAGGGCCGCCAGATACTTCCGATGGGAGGTACGCCTGGCAACTTCCTGGGTCCAGGATGACAGAAGCAGGGTTTCCACATGAGACAGGGGGGTCAAGGACAGATGAAAAGTGCGACCTGAAGAGTCCACAAAAGCGCCGTCCGCTTGATGTTCCCATCCCAAATCTGCCAAAACGGTAACAAGACGGGAAGTTGGACCACGGTACCGGCCAGAACGGGCCAGTTGGGCAGTAAGAAATGACACCTGGGTAGGCAATTCCTTGATCATCTGCCTGAAAAGAGCGATGCGATTCATCAGGAGGATAAATTGCGGGTCAATGCACCGATAGGTGCCTAACAGACACGCCAACCAGGGAGAGGAACCTTTATGTGATCCAAAAACGGCCTTGGAGGTTTTGGTCCTAAGCCGTTGCAGCACCGATTTGGGGACAAAAGAAGTCTCTGCGCCATGCAGGGCACAAGGGTAAACACTGGAGAGAAGCAAACGTGTTTTCCTCCAAACTGGCGCAGGCAACGAACCTAGCCGAGCTAAACGACCAATCCCTTTTTTGATTCTCTGATTGCGGCATCTAGCGGCTCGTCTCAAGGAGTAAGCAATGTCAACCCCCAACTCTTTGGCCTGCAATTTCACTGGGAGCAGCGAGTCATTCAAACGGGCCTGCTTCAATGCCTTCCGGTCAGATTTTGTGATGGCCCAGACCCAACACTTGGAAACACTGACCGGGAGACGACAAAGCTCCAAAAAGGTTTCCACAGTGGGGAGCGCTCGAAGGAGTTCCTGGGAGGAAACCGCCAAGGCCTCCCAGTTGTCAGCAAATGCCAGGGGCAACAGAGGGGAGTGCACACTGACGTAGCACGCAAAGGCCAGGGACATACTATACATTGCCACCACCGATAAAGGGTCCCCTTCAGGGACCCCCGTCGACGAGGTTGAGGCACCGTAAACACAAGTGTCAATGTACAGGGTCCTTTCAAGGCCTGAAAGCTGAAGTGCCCAGACAGCCAGTGTCTGATCATCAAAGCCAAGACGACGCATGACAGCAAAGAGAATGCAGCGTGGGAGGACATTGAAGCACTTGACAATGTCTAGGACCAATCCCGACATGGTGCTCCGCTGACGGTATTGACAAGCAATACGTTCCGCCAACCAGCCCCAAATGGATCTGGTACTTAGTTGCGGTGCCACAAAAGGCAATGCCAAGCGCCTAGCATGCCTCATCATGTGTGAAGTGCACATTCGACTCCAGATCCTGTAGGTGAGACTGGCAACAGAGATGGGTCTCAATGCGCTCCAATCTGCCACAGAGGCATCCGTTTTCCTGAGCAGAATCAAAAGCCAAACCGAAAGTTGCCGTGGCCAATGACCTTGTCCAGCAATGGCACCGAAAAGGCGCAAAAGAGGGAGAACCCATCCTCGGGGTAAGGCCGTCAGTTCCGCCGCAGACCACCCATCTACACCTCTCATTGTGTGGGTTTTAGCGGCTTGCACGGCCTGACACCAATCGGAAAAATCCAAAACAAAAGGGTCCATCGGAGGAACCGATGGAAGGGCATCGATCAAAGGTTGCGGCACCTGTACTTCATCGTCCTGGTCCCGTTTCCAATACTGTTCCCACTTAGTGAGAAAGAAGGGAGCCCACTCATTGGGGTCAAGGGACACTTTACGATAAACCAGCTGGGAAGCTTCACGCCTTGTGAGCCGTGTCGACACCTGAAGGCTGTTTCCAACCTTATCCAGAACGCGGCAGCTACCTCCGGACCATGTGAGTTCTGCGCCAAGGGGGATGGCATCCACGTCAAGGAAGGGAATCCACGCCTTTCCAATGGGTGACCACCGCTGGGGAGCAAGCACCAGTGGGATAACCATTTCCAAGTCCTGAACAGGGGGCAAAGGGGACTCACGAACCATCTTGAATGGCAACCTACCACCGTCAGAGGTCCAACTGGTTTCCAAGCAGTCAGAAAAGTGTTTGCGTCGGGCCCTCCATGATTGGGATGCAAGACGGTTTGCATGCGCAAGAACCACCTGAGTGACAGTTTCAACACAAGCCAAGGTGGGGGTCAAATGAAGAAAGTCAACCTGGGTAAGCAACCAATTGGGAAAGGACCGACCAAATCCTGTGGAGGCCAAGATGGCCTGCCAGAGCTCACTCACCTTGGTGTGGGTGACAGGTCTGACTGGACTACGCAACAAACGTCCCAAGTTCTGTAGTCGACGGGCCTGCCGTTGTACTTGGCGAACAATCAGTGTATTAGCATGGTGGTCTACACAGAAGTCAGAGCTGCGACCTTGTTTGAAACGGGGAGCAGCAAGAGCACGCCGCACTGGGTGCAGCTGTTGAGCACGGCCAGAAAACCGACCGACTGGCACTGGAGCGTCATTGAGTCGCGCCGCACGCACCAACACTGCTTCCGCACTTTGAGACCAATGCTGGAAAGCCTTTGACAAATCCCCAGCTTGCAACATGGGTTGAAACGCATCCAGCCATGCCTGATCAGGGGCTTCCTGTGCCAAGAGGGGGTCAAACGAACACTGATCAAGTGATTGGGGCAGCAGCCACTTCCACACTAAAGGATTGCAAGTAGGACAAGAAATCTTGGCTAAAAGAACTGAGTGCGAATCCAAAGAGTCTTCAAAATCGACCAGTACATCCGTGACAAAGGGCCTGAAGGAAGGGTTACCAAGGATAAAGGTGTGACGTGTCGCCTGTTTGCAGGTGGGTTGGGGGACCTGACCTTTCTGTTCCGCCCAGAAGGCATGCAAGTCCACCCACCCTTTGGCCACAAGGGCCTCTCCCACATCATACGCCTCCCATGGGGAGTTGAAGTCACCTACCAAACAGGCAGGGCCTGAAACCTCAGACAGGATGGCCCACGCCCAGTCCAAGAGCTGACTGTTCAGCCTATGACGAAAACTACCAGGTGTGGGGTTGGGATGAAGATACACCGTGACAATGTGCAGAGGAACCTGACCCATTTGCACCACTGTACAGAGCAGGCGTTGTGATTGCCAAGCCAAAAGAGGAACTTGAGATGGTCTTGGGGAAAAGAGGGGAAACTTTGAAGCAACTGCTACTCCTCTGGAGAGCCCCCGGTAACTTCCCGCCTCATCAACTACCTGAAACCGATCGGGGGCCGGCTCAGACAAAGACAGCCTGTAGCCAAAAGCACGGTACTCTGACAAAACTGCAGCTACTGCCCTCCTAGAGTGGGACGTCTCTGACAGAGCTACTAGGGAACAGCCCCAAGAGTCCACTACTTCCGACTTTCCAAGCAAAGCCGTGGGGTTAGTGGTCCCCAAAAGAAATTCAAGCTATGGAACGGCCATGGCATCACCAGGCTGCCCTTCAGAACTCTCAGCTGTAACCTTGCGCGCCTTGGGGGAGTGGGTGAAGATGTCACGGAGCTCCTTGTAGGAAGTTTCGAAATCTTGACGCATGGACTTCATGGCATTCTGATGTTCCTGTCGGAGGCCCTTCAAGGTGAGCTCACTAGCCCGCTCCAATGCTTCAAAGCCATCATCTTGCTTCTTTGCAAGTTGACCAAACATTGTCTTTAGCTGCTGATCATACGCACGAGCTTGCTCTTGCATATGGTTGTTGAGGGTACCAACGGACTGGGCAAGCTCGCTCACAGACTTGTTGGTGGCCGCCTGGGAGGATGCCACTGACTCCGCTAGAGCTTCGAACTTTTGTTCCAAGGTCGACACGCGAGCTGTGGCCTGGCTGTCAAGCTGTTCAAATTTGGTCGCAACCGACTGGGGACACACTGAGGTTGCCTGGTTTTCCAATGGTCCCAGATGGACAGTGTTGGACCGAAAGTGTTTGGAAGTGGTGCCAAGAATTGGACCTGAGGTCTTGGTTTGTGAAGACTCTACCACCATCACCATTTCATCTTTCAAGGGGAAGCACCTGGTGGGTGGGTCAGTTGAGGCAAAAACACTCCAAGCTCTGTAACCCGCCGTACGAGAGACACGAGCTGACCATCCCATGGCAGCCAAAGCCTGTTTCAACACAGAGCGATTGACCGAGTCTGGAACTCCCAGAAGCTGGAATTTCCGTGGACCTCCAGGTTCGCTGTCGCTGCTTTCAACACCTTGGGGGAACAGCTTCTTGCGTGACTCTGAGTAGTCACCTGCCACCACCCGCACCCCATAGCCATGCTTACCTCTGGTAAGTCCAAGGGAGGAAACCTTTGCGGCAGCTGACCGTGCTTCGGCAAGCGTAAGTCCTCGTAACATGATGGTTCTGTACCTGGTGTCCGGACCTCGGCTTTCCGATCTGGGGTTGGGGTAAAATCCTGAAATGCCCCCCAACTTGAGCAGCTGTTCAAAGTGAGTGGCATCGAGCTTAAGGAAACCATGGTAGTAGGAGGCCTGTTCGGGATCGACCTTCTTGCCGCGGTGGAAAAAGTCAAGGGACCAAGTCTGGGAAATGGACCCAAAATGCGGATAGCCAAGAGACTTCAAGTAGCTAACAATTCCTTGGGAGACAAGTGTACCCCAGGTGTCAGTTTCGTCCTTGAAAACATGTACCTGCGCAACTCGGTGCGTTTGCCGCGCCTCTGGCAATTTCAACTCCTGAAGCGTCCGGGTACTCAAAGGGGCATCACCAGTCTGGATCAGTGTCGCTCTGAAAGCGGTAGGGCTGGATCCCAGCCAGCCTGGTACAGCCAAAGCTTGCACGCGCGCAGAAGTGGAGGAAACAATCTGAGAAGGATCAACGCCCAACAAAAGGACTCCACTAGGTCCCACTGTCATGTTGGCAGCAAGCGCTGAGTCCACATGATCCCTGAATGTCTTCAAATCCGTTACAACGAGGCCTCTGGATCCTTGCAACAACTTGGGAAGTTCGATTTGGGCAACTGGACAGCCATCAGCATGAAAGAAGGAGATGTCAACCTTGGACGGAGGAGGTTTTGGCGTCTGCTTCTTCTTGGCAGTCTTGGAGTCACGATTCCGACCAGCCAACCAAGGATCGTTCGCAAGAAGGGGATCGTCAGAGGACTTGGCCTGACCGCGATGTTCAGGTGGAATAAGCACAATCTTGTGGGCAGAAGCCTCAGCCTTGAGTTGGATCCACGGGGTCTTGGATTCTGCAATCACCTTCAGCTTGGTCTGGCCCAGCTTGTTAAAAATTTCATCGCTCTTGGCTTTGGAGGTAGAGGCCGGATGGCCATGCTGAACCAACAAAGTCTGCAAGTTTTCCATCTGGGCAGCAAGAGAGGGTGCACCACCCGGAAGGGCAAAGACCCTGGCACGCAACACTCCGAGAGAATCCGCATAACCGATGAAAAGTTCCGGTGACAAAAGTTTACCACCACAGGTGAGGCGAACAGAGGCACGCCCTCCAAAGCACAAATCAGAAATCATGCGAGCCACGGTGGATACCCTTGTCATGGGATCCAGAGTGAAAGCTCCATGGGGTTCAATGAACACCTGCTGGGGGGCAAATTGGCACTGTATAGATTGAAAAGGCTGTACCTCCGACTGAGTGTCAAGTGGACGACCCTCATGGGAAACAGCCACTGCCAACCGAAGGTGTCGGTAGTGAAAGGCGCCTGCAATACACTGAGCAATGGTTTGACCTTCAACCCATGGCACTGCTTTGACATGAGTGCCTGCAGTCAAGAAAACTCGAGGAGGGTCAACAACAAGTTGTTGATCAGGCCAATGGAAAACTGGGGATTCACCAGTGAACCAGGTCCACAGAGGGTTGGTTTCAAGGTGAGATGGCGCAGGGTCCTTAAGAAAGGGCGCAAGCACATCCAAAGCAGCAAATGGAGAAAGTGAGATTGTCACGTCCCCAATGAGCACCTGAAGGGGAACTACTCTAGCAATAAGAAGTAGGGTATCCTCATGAAGCCATCGACCCAGCTCAAGAATGGACCAAGGGGCTGCCAAAGGGAGGGTGCAAGATGCTCTTGTCCTGGAGTGTACAAGTGGCGAAGGGACAGGAAACAAAGCACCATCGCAAGAGATCATCTGCACATCTGCCTTTAAGAAATGAGGCCTGCCAAGGGGTATGGATTGCACCAGAAACATGTCATCTTCAAAGACAACGACACGCATGGAATGCAGAGGGAGCTGGTGAAAGAGCCAACCACATGCCACCTCGTAGGGTTTGCAGGTTGTAGAGAGCACCTGTGACAGGGCCCAGAGAGCCTGAACCGGGGAAACACAGTTACCAAGCAATTGCATTGCAAAGGACTGGTCACTGGGCAGGCGCAAGTCCGTTTGAAAACCAAGGCACCGAGCTGCTTCAAAGGCATGGAGAAAACGCACTCCGAAAGGGAAGGCATCATCAGCAACCAGCCAGGTGAAAATCCCTTTCTTCAGCAGATGAGTCAGGTCAAGCTTGTCCTGAAAACGATATGATGCCACCAAGGTCAGCAAAACAGGGCCTCTATGACAGCGCAATTGAACAACTGCCGGGCCATTAGCTATGTTCAAACTATGGGCCTGCATCCGTTTGTCAAAGGGGAGAAACCGAGTCAGGAACAGCGGAGTCGATGTGTCCAAGGGCAGAGCCAACTCATTTTTGGTTGCAAAGTCAACCATGCGGGCCCCAATGTCGTTCCAATTGACCTGCTGGGGCATCCATTCAGGGGATTGTAATGTTGCCTTCGTCAAGATGAAACTACGATTTCGGGTCATGCCACCCAAGGATCCTAGGTCATGTACCTTCACTTGGGAGGGTGTGTCCAGGGCATCAAGCAAAGACAAAACTCTCGACCAATGGGGATGATCAACCAAGCCATCAACGTTTTCACCTGCAGCCGTGTGAACACCAAACAGATGAACCAATCCGATAGAGTGGGCCAAAAGCAAACCTTCAGCCGAGTCAAAGCCAACTTTGGTACCTCCACGTGACCAGGGCGGACATGGGGCCGAGTAAACAATGGTGGTGTACGGAAAGTCAAGGGATGAGGCCCACCAAGCTGGGTTGCGCACATCTGTGACCAACACAGCCTCTTCATCTTGGGGAAAACCTTCAAAGCCAGTAACAGTGAGAGCGGGGACCCCATATTGACAGGCAAGATACTTAGCTCGAGTTGCATCAATCTCGATGGAAATAACTAAGTCATCTGGACGCATCGCTCGGATGGCCTGCTTCCACCCACCAAGTCCAGCAAAAAGTTCCAGTATCCTGGGCACAGCTTCAGGCGAGGGGCGTCGAACCATCGCTCCAGGTTGCGATGGAATGGGGGCCTGAAAAATGGGCCACTGGGCATCATCCTGGTGAATCATACCCACACAGGGGACCTGGAAGAGAGCCAGTTGGTGACCAACCTCCGGGAAGTAAAGGGAATCAAAATGGGCGGGGATTAAAAGTAGCCCTGAACATCCTTGGAAGGCAACTTCCCACAACCCTTGAACAACCATACGCGTCAAACAGAAGTGAACAGTAAACTCACCTTCGTGGGTGAAGAGGTTCACCGTGGAATGTTGATACCGCTGGAAAACCTGTCGTTCTGGTGGTCCCTGGGGGCTTGGGAGTGGAGGAAGTCTAAAAGCCTTGGTGGTACAGTCACATTGGGTCCGAAAACAGCTGGGGCAGGCATCCATGTATGCTCGGCAGTCGGCCCTGTGCATGAACTGGAGTCTGCACTGTACATCAGGGAAGGCAACTGTAGTTCCACAGAAGCCTCCCAGGGATGTCAAACGAAGATCTTTGAAAATTGCCAGATCCTCGATGACTCGGACTGCCGGGATCACGGGTTGAACGGAAGAAGGTCCATGAAGTAGATCAGGTTCCGGAGCCTTCTGACTGTCACCATGTGCTACCCATGGGATTGTGGGGGAGCACTCCAAAGATGTCGCCTGAACACAATCAGACGACTGTGGCCGTCCACCTGTGCAGCTACCGTGTCCGAAGGATCGATTTGTCGAGGCCTCCTGTTGGAGAGGTACCTGGGTAGAGTGCTTGGATGGCCCAAGCAACTCAGGGCAGGTTCCGTGATTGGCCCTGTGCTCTGCATCTGAAGGAATTCCAGCTTGTCCAGGTGTTCCACAAAGACCAAAAAGATTCGAGGGTCTTGAGTCGACCTCAAATTGATCCAAGGCCCCACCCAAGTCCATCTCAGTGCTCTCAATGCCAGCTTGGTCAGGAACGTGTGGTTCACTTCGTGGCCCAACAACTTGCTCCAAATGTTGAACTATAGCCTGGGTATCACTCCAGTCCTGCGGCAAATGGATGTCATCATCATCCTGCAGAGCATCCAACCAGCGCACATCGCCAGCAGCGCGCCATGGCTCGAATGGAGCGGGTCGGACCAGCGACTGAAGGACCTGAGGGGGAGAAATCACCTGTGAAGGGGTAAACTGTTGGATTGGGTCTGCCTGAAGAGGGCAGCTTTCGATGGGACAACTCATTGCACCAGGTGGGCAGGAAACAGCACGCTTGCGGCCTCCGTGGGTCTTGGTGCCACTTCCCTGAAAAACCCGTCGCGTCTTGGGTCCAGTAGTACCTGAATCAGGGGGTGGTGACCGTCCCCGTCGCTTCTTATCCCATCCGGATGAGGGAGGGCCTGTGTGGCGTTCCATCAGCACCTGAGGTGGACCACGGATAGGGATCTCAACAACCTGAAGGAAAACTGTGGCAATGGTACCTGAAATGGAGGTGGACTCATAGGCCATGGACCACCTTTGACCGTAGGAAAGAACAGACAGTTTGGTACGCAGGCAAACTTGGGTGAGCACTGCATTGAAATCACGGATACCTGCGAAAAGGGCGGGATCTTCACCAACCTTATTCACCACAAAGTCCAAAGATTCGAAGGACAATGGCCTCAAAGAGTGCTGGATGTTTGACACCAGCCGCGTCAAAACTTGGAGAGCCTTGTCTGGCAAATTACCTGTGGGGGTGAATGGCAAGATGAATTGATACCTGGTGGTTCCCTCAGCATCCCATCGACCTCGACGTGGTTTGGGCTCCTCCTCGATTTGCACATGAACAAATTCAGCTCCTCCATCCTTAGCCGATGACCCTGAACTCCGTGCCGGCGGCAGTGGAGGGGTAACGGGAGCTTGCAAGTGATGTGCAGGCACCGGGGATTCTGCACCATCTCTCTTCCCCACCTCCTGTGGATCCAGAGAAGCTGCCTTCATCTCTATCTCTGGGATTCCGACTGGCCGCGATTTCTCGCTACCCGCTGGCTGGACATCAAAGCCCTTGGCTCGAGGAAGGGGTTCTGGTCCCTTTTCCTGAGCGTCCTTTGGAGGGTCTCTTCGCCCACGTCTTCTTCTCTTTTGAACACTGGCAGAGCGGGAATGTTCCTTCCTTTTGTGCCTAACTTTGATATCCGAGTCACCGTGAATCACCTGAGGTGGAAGGGTCATGTCAGGGTACGCAAAGGTAGCTGGTCCCATGACACCTGCAAGCATGCTAGGTTTAAACACAGGGCTTGGAGCTCTAATGCCCACAACCGCTTCGACAAAGCGCTCAGGGTTCCAAACAGCATTGGGGTCCAAAACCCGGGTTGGGTGGTCCACGTCAGGGACTTCAAGTTCAGGAGGCAGCTGACTGGAGAGCTCCATCAACTCGTCATGACAATCCTGCAGGGACCTAATGGGGTCACATAGGGGGTCATTGGCCGCAGCACGAAACAGAGAACCTTGGTGGTTGGGATACAGATGTTGGCAAATCGTTTCCATGACGACTGGGATCTCCTGAGCGTTGAAAGAACGCAGGAAAGTCAAGAACCTGATCACCTCGTCGCTACGAAGCAGACGTTGACAAACAGCTGCCTCTCGACGACGAGCGTACGCCGCCCTCATGATTTGTCCGTAAGCCGATGCGGTCAAACCGGAGAGGAGTCTAAGACTCTTTGCGTAGTCACGCAAAAACGACTGCCCCAACAACTCATCCTCACGGGAAGCCACAAGACGCTTAACCCAAGAGGTGTCCATGGCCAAGCGACCGCGCGCAAGGGCCCACAGGTCGCAGAGGACCAACCCCAAAACAATGACCGCTCCAGACGCTGGCCCGACCCGCAAGTCTACCGCGCCGAGGTCCCTGGAGCCGAGACTTGTGTCACTATTAACCAACCAATAACTAGCTGGTTAATGGTTACTAATAGGGGATAACAACTAGCAACTATAGGGGATATACCGGCTATATATGGCCATGGTTGACTATTGCCCATCAATAATGGTGGATAATGACCAACAAAACTATAGGGGAAACAATGGTTAATGATAGGGGAACCAGGGGTGCTTGTTTAAGGATGGTTTACGGTATCTTTAAGGATGATTTATTGGCTGGTGAATCCTGGCTGGTGAATCATGGCTGGTGAATCTGTTGGTCCTGGATGCAGAATGGAGGTTGGTTCATTGTTGGGGCGATGGTTTTTGGTTGGTTGGCGGATAGTGTTCGACAATGGGTACTGATCATAGTTCATTGGTTGCCAACAAGGGTTCGGTAATGATGATTGATGGTTGGCTGACCCTTAATGATCTTGATGAATGATGCCTGATGATGAATTGTGGTCGTGACTAATAATCTTGATAATGATTTGATCCTTGATGATCCTTTACAATCTTGATAATAAAACGGACGGGTCGTTGTTCCTTTTGTGATTTGTGACTGATGATGGCAACTATTGTCTGGCTCCCAATGATTGGGGTAATCGACCAGATTTAATAACAATGATGATAATAATCATAATCTTCACCTGGCTGTTTATCAATCATCATCTAGGTTGATGAACCCCCTGACACCTGGCACTTTCGACGCCAATGATCGCTGTCAAAACCTGTTCCATGGCTGCGCATGCACTGCTGAACTCATGTTCCAACCCCCAACTGGGCTCCGCTCCTCTGTGCTTCTCATCTGGGCTGTGGCAGGCCGAAGCACCTCCTGAGCGGTGGTGGTTGGTGCTCCTGCAGGGGTGGTCAAGCCTGATATAAGTTGCTTCATAGGCCATTCAGCTGCTAGCTAACTGCTATAGTTTATAGTTAATCTATGATGTCATAGAATCACATATGCCACTTCAGTACAATGAGTAATTATACCTCGTGGTTGTCCTGGTAATAAATTCATTCTGCTTACGAGGGGTACTGGTATCATTGTGCGTCAGCATTGGGGTACCTTTGGCCTCCCCAATCCCGCGAGTTGATCATTGAAACGACCCTTAAAAAAGGTCAGCTTCGCTGTTCCAAAGCATTGCATTGTCCCAACCGGCAGTGGAGATTCAGTGCCAACAAAAGTTGAAAGAGGGTTTTGATATCTAAAACAGTTGATATATGGCAAATCCTTGATATATCAAACAACCAATGTTAGAGCATAGCGACAGGTCCCGACCAAAAGCTTCGGCACAGTGGTGATGGTCACAACATGGGAACAACGAGTCAGCTCCAAGGCTTGCTGCGAAAACTGTCGCTATGGGAATCCAACAAGGTGCTCGCCGTTGCCATGACTGGCGCTCTCAGCTGTGGTGAAATCATCACTGGTGGTGTCTCAAGCCTCAGGGGTACCCCCAGTTAGGATCCAGCTTATTAACCATTTCTAGTACTGAAGCAACCATAAGTTTGGGGCTCCCTATGACTTGAAAAACACCCATTTAAGGAAACGATGTCACGTTTGGACACCGCACCAATGCAAGGTTCACTAGCTGAAGCATCGCAACATCTCACGTGACTCTGGATCAAACTCATCGCCTCAAATGGTGGTTCCTCAAAATAGAGGTACCCCCAAATCATCAGATGTTCACAATCTTTAGCAACAAACCAACCATTTTTGGGGTCCCCTTATTTTAAGAAACAACCAAATGTCTCCAGCCAAAAATGATCCATTTCTGCGGTTGACAACTGGCAAACTGTTTGCTGAACCACGCTATGGTGGGACTGTACATCTAGGTGAGACCCATCCGCGCCAACTTCGTCCTGTCGCGGCACTTGGATCAGCTCGGGCGGAGCACTTAGAAAGCACATCCTCAGCGGAGCTGTGCACAGAGTGCACTTCTGGCTCTTGGTGTTTTGGGTTTTTACTCTTTATGTATAATAATCTACAAGAATAATCTATATGTTATAATCTATCGTCTGTGATCTATCAGAAATATATCATCTATAATCTATAATCTATACTCTATAATCTATAATCACTATCTAATCGATATGGCTAGGGTTCAATGTCAACAAACTAAAAAAAGGGCAGCTGAACATCCCATTGAAGTTTGGATTGGTCATTTGTGGGATGTTCACCAGAGGTACAAGGTTGTGACTGACAAACATATATATACAATCTATAACATGTTTTAGATTGTTTTAAAATAATAGCAATAGTATGAATAATGAATCAAAACGACAGAGGTGGTGGTGGTACACCATTGTGGTTGGTTGTAGTTAGGAATCTTAGTAGGGCGACATTCAACCACCGATATTGGAGTTGGTTGATCATTGGCCGTTAATTTGAATTCAACAGTCTTTTGTGTTTATTCTGGATCTCGCACTAATGATCATAAGCGCAATCAGCTGGCACACTGGCAATTCATCGTTCCCATGGACTACTTCCACTGACGATATCAGCTCTATTGGTTCTCCAAGACAGACAAAATCACATGCTCACCAAGATAGGACACTAGACAATACACGGCACACAATACACATTACCCATTACACTCCACAATGCAGTAGAATACCATACATCAACACATCTTGCTCTTTCATCCTCTGCCAGGATGCTTCAATGGCTGCTGGAATTGACAAATCGCATCCAAACATCACAATCCGAAAGCCCAAACAATCCGGGTAGTGTGACGGCTGCTTGCTCTCGGTCATATGTAATGGTGGTAGTCACTTCCAATATGATGACCAATAATCGTTACACTATGCACCAGCTACTGCCTGTTGCTCGTTATACTATTGGTTCCATGCTCCAGCTGAGAAAGCGGTTGCCAGTGAGTATAGGCGGGCAGAGCCATGATCAAAGCTGCCAAATACCCAGGGCTATGACAGGGCTGCCATTCATCAAACTCAGTAGCAGAGGTCCAGTACCACAAGCAGAAAAACATCGAACCATCCCTGAGACACGAGTTGTTAAGCCAAGCCTTCTCTACGCGCAGCTTATGCCCTTCTGCCGGTTTTGCGGGGCGAGGCGCTCCAACAACTGATGTCCCGCATCTTCAACAACATCAGAGCACCAGCACGAGTGCATGGGCATCCAGCTGCAAAAGACCTCAACGGATCATGGGCCATCCTAAGGGGTGATCATACATCGTAAGGATCAGAAAGTCTCAGTTGAAATCCCCAAGCTACACCGGTCTAGGCATTCCCAGAATCATGTGAAACTTTTATAATCCCAGGATTGTCAACTGATCGAGTCCAAGAGGCACAGCACGTCAACAGGAAGATGCAATGGCAAACCCATGTAAATCCACATAAACCAGTATAAACGCACTGAAACCAGCTGGTTATATGATTGGCTACTCGGGGCATTCAGTTGCAAATTGGTTAGTTGGTTGGTTGGATGGTTGGTTGGGCGGCGAGTCAAGTATGAATCAAAAATCCATTGTCGCAATCGCTCAATAGCAGGTCAATACAAGTTCCCTTCTTCGTGGTGGTTTAGCTCTGTCAGGACGGTCTGTCATAGCTTAATCGTGAATTCCATTGTAAACATTTGTAAACACCATCACTTCCTGTTATGAACCACCATTCGTCATCCACCCAAAGAACCAGCCAGCACCAACGATATAATCTTCCGCCGCCATTGAATCAACGATTACTCCATCCCAGCTACCAGAACTGTTGGTTCCTGAATGCTTGTCCACCATACATCATCATTCACCGACCCTTCAAGCATCATCCTAAGCCCAAATGTTAATCATTAAGCCACCAACCACCAACCAACCAACCAACACTAACCAACCCCAAGAACCAACAGCTACGGGGTAACCACCCCTAACCACCCCCTCCCCTGGTTAACCACCCGCGCGTTTCGCATCCCTGGGCGCTCCCCGCATAGAGCGGTGCACCCTGGGCCGCGTAGGCGCGCACCGCCGCGCGCCGCTCCAGGCGCTGGACCTTCAACTCCTCAGGGGCCTGGCGAGGGAAATCTGGGCACGGCAAGGAGGTATTTAGAAGCTAATCATACCTAGTATCTAGAAAAATATAGAAAAATAATAGCTATAACAAGCTATAACAAGTAGGTATTTGGAAGCTGGCTATGGATATTACCCCAATAGCTATGGTATGACTAGCTATGGGTATGACTAGCTTCTCAATAGCTACTAATCAATCTGGCCAATCAATGGGTATGACTAGCTTCTCAAATGACTAGCAGTTCTATTTGTAGCCAATCAAATGTTCTGTATTGCCGGTTGCTATGAGCTAGTTGATATAGGCAAGAATCATAGCTTGTGATAGCTGGTACTATCCCACCATTGGGCCGATATTGAATGACTGCCAGTTGTTGCTACTAACGGTCAAGTAGGTATATAGAAGCTGGCTAATCAATGGGTATGACTCGCTTCTCAAAACCATAGCTATGGTTTTTACCCCGCCACTACGGTTGTTATCTCAAGTTCTTGATGGTTTTCGTTGGGATGGCTGGGATATCACCATTGATTACTATTTGCTGTAGCTGTTGATAAGGTAAACATGAAGTTGGTTCCATTCATTGTCAGTTCAATTGCAGTTCACTAATTAATCATTATGTCATGTCATATGATAGAACTATGGGCTGATCAGTATCCGAACACGTATTGCAAATAATGATGTTTGACTAGCTATTTCCAAACTACTTATATAATGACTAATCATCAATTTTTGGCCACAAGGACAACGGCCAATTATTGACTATGCCTCACAAGCATAAATCTTGATTCTCATGAAGCATCAAGTAAAATCATTGCCCAATGTATCGCTCAAGCCAACCAGTTCATTCACAATGACTAATTAGCAGATTGTCGTCCCATTCAATGCCAATCATGCCCTGTAGGCTGGTTCAATGATCTCCCGTAGCCATGATTGGCATATCTAACCTAGCCACTCTCAAGAGCTATGTTTTTTACTCGCTGGCAAGCATAGGCGTTCGGTTCTTATCCCACCACCCTGGTCCCTGGTCGTTGTTGGCGCCCTTCCAGTGACCATAGCGCAATGAAATGCTTGGGGTACCCTCTGGTAATCTAACAGAGCTATGGAAATTCCACCAATTACCCTACAATTGGTGATCATTACCTATGAAATAAATATGGTGATCAGATTACTTGATGGTTTCCCAAGGTCTCTCTGTAAAATTTCGTGATTTTACATGGCTATGTAAGATCACCAGAGTGTACTGCTGTTGCATGGTGCAATCATAGCTCTGCTCACCGCGCCTCGGCCACGCGATTCTGCCGGCGATCCTACCAGGTGATGGCATGCCCTTGAGTGTCAGGGGAGAAGGGATAGATCCAACCAGTTAGTATAAGGGAAAACCGACCTGCAAGTGTGCCCTATTTAAAGCACATAGTATAAGGGGAAAAAAATCTTTGAATGGAAACCAACCAATTGAAGACTGTGTGCCCCTCTTGAAGTCAAATGTATTGGCTGGTCAGAGGGATACAAACCAGCATCTTCTAAATAACAGGCAGGGATATATCGAAGATGGGTTGGCCAAGGCAGGACGAGGACAATAGATGGTCGCACTACACAAGATTGCCAACCGGCCAGAAACATGGGGAGGTGGGCTTGGCAACACAGGGTGAAGTCTCCCGTAAAGTTGCCAGCTTTATTCGAGCAGAAAAACTATCCAAATGGTGATCACACATTGGCAAACCGTCATGAACCATGGGTGTCCACCATTGGGATATTGACCATGGTGGACATGCTTAAAGCATTGACCAAGGGGGGCCACCTCTTCACTGGTCAAATTTGGGGCACCAAGAACTTACATCCTCTCGCATCCCATATCCCTGTTGTGCTGGGCTATGATCCATCTGGGCGGTTCTTAAAATAGTAGACCCCCAATAAATGGCTAGTTTACTACCATTGATGACTAATATTAGATGATTTGGGGGTACCCCTATTTTGAGAGACCCCAACTTGCTCCATCCATTCGGCTCACTACAGCACCCGTGCCCTCCTCTTCGGAGTCTGTATCTGTTGCAATCACCTCAGACCAGCAGATCCTCCATCTGAGATTCTTCACCCCAGCAGGTCATCGTAAAAAATCATCGAGCCCTTATCAACCTGTATAAAACAGCAGCGTTTTATATCAAAAAAAGGTATGTTTGTTTATGTTTGTATGTACATGTATATATATATATGTATCTATCTATCTATCTATCTATCTATCTATCTATCTATCTATCTATCTATCTATCTACATCTATACATGTATACATGTATACATGTATACATGTATACATGTATACATGTATACAGTATACATGTATACATGTATACTTGAATTCATGTGGTGTCAGTAGTGCCAAATTCATGGTACCCTGTTGATGCAAGTGCCAATCGTTGACTGGACCGCTGGCACTATCCTTGCTTCTAAGAACTATTCGCCATGGTGTATCCAATCTTCTTGATGCATCCTGTGTTATTACAATGTTGCTGAATAATGGTTTAACCCATTTCAACCCTACTGGTTAACCATTCTAAATATGCTTAAGTGCGCACATGTAAGCACCATTGATCATCATTAATCACAGATCCAGCTGGCAATGAGGGATCCAACTTCCTCGGACCAGACTTCGCTAGGGATGCGAGGCCAAGTCTCAGCCCTCCCCCTCATCCTATCTTCCAAATCCCCAGCCTGGCTGTTGATGGTCCGGAACCCATGGTCCGGAACCTTTTTGGGACCCAAGAAGTTCAACGGGGTGCAACAACGACTGGTGACAGGAGATAATAACCAACAAGGACCAACAATGATGGTTATCACTAGTTGATGATTACATTGGACAACCAACATGATAAGCAACAAATCATTGGATAACCAACATGAACCAACAATGATGGTTTACTCATGCATTACTGGTTGCAACGCCATGGCCAGGCCACAACCTGCAGCAATCAAATCGTGCGGTCCCAGCGACTGAGATTTCAAGGTCTCCGTACATCAAACGAGGGTCCTGAAAGCCCATGGATTGGGATTCCGCCGCAACGTTCGCAGTGATATCTTGCATCATGGATCGATGGACGAATAGATAGATTTAGGGATAATACAATAGGAAGGATGTTTGCAATAATCAAGCAAATACCAATCCAAACATAACAAGCCTGTACTTGCTGGCAAGTGGCCAATCACAATACATGAACATTCGTCAACATCGATCATTCAAAAAAACACAAAACACACAAAACTTGTCTGCTCATTTGTAAGGGGTACTACAAGGTTGGCCGTGACCACGTATGCGAACTTGACTACGCACAGAAGTATGCTTGCGCAACACTCGGAACACCGGATCTCCGAATTGGGTCAAGCCAGGAAAGGTGACGTTGTCCCTCTACCTGACATACAGTAAAAATTGGATGTTTCTCCACTTAAATGCTAATCCTTGGGTGGTGTTTGGGGTCCCACCCCGTCTGTGTGGCTTGGGCAAGTGATACTCAACACTATTTGCATGACTTGGGGGAGCCATCTTTATTGATGAACCACCATCATTCCGCTTCAGCAACTGGCTAGTCGTCATGCCTGTATTACATCCCATTGCTAGGTTATATCACCTATGAGTACGTTAAAGTCCTGATGGCTGACACATAGAAGTGGATCATCACAAACAGCTCTGTAAGTGGGCCATAATCATGGTCGCCAACACGTCTGCAGCGACAACCACAATCAGGACCACCTATCAGTGGATTATAAACAAAATCACCGCAGCTTAAAACTGTACCTACCAACACATCCATGGGTGTACGCGAAGGTGTACGCGAAGACAACCATGGCAACCGCCTGGGGTCTACCTGGCCAGCGCCTCCAAGTCCACGGCCACACCCAGCGCTTTGGCCAAGTGAAGAGTGATGGAAGCTTCCACCAGAGCATCGCCTGGCAATTTTTGGTCGCCAGGTGCATGGCTAGACCCATGAAGTATAGGGGGTTCTTGAGCTATAAGGAAGCCTAAAAATTGATGATTAACCATGGTAGCAAGGGGATCAGAAGCAACAATGGGGGATATGTCAACTAGAATGGTTGGTTTATTACTTTACTAATGACCTGGATGATTTAGGGGTCCCCGATTTTGAGCAACACTCATATTTATGACATATCAGACAAGCAAACATGACAAATGAAAGTTAGTGGTCATACACTTCTAGTCATGAAAGAACTTGATACTATGACCACTAAGGATGTATGTTGCCAAGAAGCATTTGGTCAGGTCAGATCTATATCAAGGATCCCAGAAATGTTAACATTTCTGGAAGTCCCATTTCAATGGGCCCCCCGAACGCATGTCTGGATGTAAATGGTACCACCAGCCAACTTTATTTTGGTGTACACCAACCCCTGGACAGGCGGTTAGTTTCTCGACAGAATCCGATTGCGACTGGATATACATTTTCATGCTTGGCTTGGCCAGGAATCTTGAGGGGCCACTGGCGGTCGGCTAATGATTCCTTCATTGACATTCCTACAAGGGGCAGTGCGGGGGAATGCAGTTGGCATTCTCAAGAACATACACTGCCTGTGCATACATAAATGTATATGCACAGATGAAGATGTACATGGCGTGTGAATATGGGTGAAGTTCTTTCAGCCAAGGAACCCAAAGATTTGAATAGATGCACGCTATTGGGAGATGCATTCCACACTCAATGTTCCCATTTTATCATAGGGCCCTGGGTCAATACCCTGTACCCCTGGTGTACTATCAACCATTGCATTCCCTATTATGGTTGATTAGTTATTGTCCCGTCCTTAGATTAATACTAACCTATCATGCCTATTATGGTTGGTGATTATCCCTCTTATCGTTGGGTTTGATGTTCCTTGATGATTCATAGTGACACAGCTCGCCATCGCAGACAGCTGTTGCTTTCCCAAGTGCCGCCCTGCCTGCTCCAATACTCAAGAAGATCAGCCGTCGGTGGCCCTGAGGCACCAAGAGCTCACCAGGGTGCTGGAAAAACTTCGATCTTCAGGAAGTTGGTGGACCATCACAGGCATTCCCAGTGGCTTCTGAGTATCTTCAGCAGTCGATTTTGGAGATCTTCAAACAAAAAATAAATCATGGTCAAACTCTCCTCAGAAACACCAGGATTTACATCAACCACTTGGAGGTTGACCCACCTTGATGACAGGTTGACACCGGCTCCTTGGGGTTCCTACAACGGTACCCTGGCGAGGCCCACCTGAGCTCTCATCTGCTCAGCCAAGCACAGCAGCCGGTAGCAGATGGTGGCAGACAGCTCCAGCGTGGGCAACTCCGTGAGATGTGCCTGGGACCTGACGCAGGACGCAGAAAGGTGAACTGCCCAGGGAAAGGTTCGCGCTTAACGCATGTTTACGGTATTTAGAAAAGCTTAGCAACTGGATGATTATAGAGTTTATGGTCTTTTATAGAGTTTATGTTTTTTAATAAGGATATTTAACTTCCATATAATCATGGGATCTACTAGGGTGTTCACAAGCATGATTAACCCCCCAAAGAAGAACCATGCAGCACTACCACCATCAACCTGTTCACAATCATGATGCCCAACTAGGCAAGTCAATCGTCAGATCAGTAGGAATGGTTTCATCTTTTCAGGGATGGTTATGAAATGTGAACTGAGCATCACCAGTTGCTGCATCATTTTGTTCGAACTGGAACCTTCAGCCACAGCGTGGTGATGGGTGGGGGCTTTTTCCCATATGGATATTCAGTGTTCGGGGCAATAAAAAAATATAAAGTTGAAAGCCAGGGTGGTTTGACCACCCATTTCTGGGACCACAGGAATGATCTGAGCAATGCTCATCCACCCAAATTCTTCACACGGCCAACGAACGCTGGGGATGTTTTTTTCAGTCACAAATAATACCCGTGGAGATTTCGCCAACAAGTCAGAGATTTGATCGACAAAGTCAAACAAACTTCCTTAGCAGAACCCACCAAACAGCTGAGCCCGAAAGTGTAGCAGCCAGGACTTACAATCGAAGTACTGCGTGGGGTCATATCTTCTTCACCTATACTCTTAGGAGATCATGCAAACCGGGGCGGCAAAGCACTTAGATCGCTGAGGACTTGGCCCAACTGTCCATCATCATCCTCATCATCATCACCATCATCACCAACCATCCTCATCATCATCATCATCATCATCATCACCAACCATCACCAAGGCCCAACTGTCAATCATCATCACCAACCATCATTAACCGCCTGCTGTACCTCCCAACCCCTCTGCCGCTTCAGCCTGGCACTCATCACCAGTGGCCAACGGCCCTGCACCGTCCATGCACGCACCAGCTGCAGCAGCCCATCGAAACCTCGGTCGGTTCCGGCACTGGGAAGCTGGTGACGGCACGTTGGGTGCTGCTGTGACCTCCTGTGCTGCTCGGTGGTTCAGTTCATACGGACTTTGTGATGGTTAATGGTGATGTGTCTTTCTGTGTGTGCGTGACTTACAAGTCTTTGTTTGTGTGTGTGTGTGTTCGCATGCTTACTTTGATGACTGGACATTCTTTTGGTATTTTGGTCTTGGCAAGTCACGATCATCGACTCGCTGATGTATTTCACAGGAGAAATCATGGCCACCCATCCTTATGAGTAAGCGAAAAGCCGGAACAAGCGCACTTCAAGAATAGATTACCGATAATTGAGGTATACATGGGAAAGAAAGTAGCTAGTACATGTATAGCAGTTTATGTGGGAAACCAGCCAATCTTGACAACGTGGTGATTGATCAACCATTTTCAAGAATAGACCAACCATTTTCGGGTACCCCTATGACTTGAGAACACCCTTGTCATTATCAACCATGTTGGAACCATTATTAACCACCACTATCAACCATGGTGATTAACCACTACTATTAACCATAGTTAACCATAGTTCACCACCACTATTAACCATACTTAACCGCCACTGTGTTGGATCTCTTCACCATTTGAACGATTGCTATCCCCCCACCCCACCTCCAGGCCACCCAACCGTTCCGCCCGAAGAGATGTCGTGCGAGGCCGCGACCAGCTGTAAGCAGCTCCCATGCCTCGATGGAGATGGAGAATTCGACCATTTGGTCCTGGTTTTATCTCCACTTTCATTCATCACCACTGATAGTTACAAGCTGGTTGTAGATCAAACCAGCTACAAGCTCTATTGGTTAACTCAACTGATCAAACCAGTTAGATCATGAACCACTGATCAAACCAGCTACAAGCTCTATTGGTTAAGATCAACCAGTTACCATTGATAGCCATTGATAGATATATGGGTGTTTCTCAAAATAGGGGTACCCCTAAATCATCCTCTACTAACCATTGGTAGTAATAGACCAACCATTTTTGGGGTTCCCTATTCTGAGAAACCACCATTTGTATAATTATGATGATGGTAATCACAAGAATAAACATGAGAGAAGTAATAGAAATCATAGTAATAGTGATAGTTATAATAGCTATAATAGTAATAGCAATGACAACATGTGAATAGAAAATCTACAGCAAGCGAAATAATATTGGTAATAAGAACCATGATAATTAATCAGGATGAATGATACAAGTAACAATGACTATATTTTAAACAATAGTGACAATAATAGTAATGAGGTCCTACGTAATACCATGGAATTTAAGACTATAGCATTATCGATAATACAGTACTCCAGTCACAAAGTACAGCGGTGTATGCAAGAACTAAGTATTACTATAATTTGCAACCGTGCTATTGCCACTGTTGTCATCGTTGCTGTAGTATTGCTAGGAGCAATAATGACAATAAGAGTATTAGTAATAGTCATATTGGAAATAATATATCCCTACTTATGTATAGTCATAGCAACAATCATATGGGTGCACAAATCGAAGTTCAATCAAATACATTCAAATATATATATATATATATATATACATGTTATTATCAAAGTAATCACTATCTTAAATCATGTCAAAGACACACATCCTGAAATTGGATGCGACCATCCCAACAGCACAATCTGGTGTTGATTTAACTAGTGAGACAGTTGAACTCTGGGTACAGTTCAGCCACAGCAAATCAACCAGCAACAATCACTGTGTGATGGGAAAACCTACAGTGGAAACCCTGGTTTCAAGCACCGAGGACTATCAGGGTTCCAACGTAGATCCAGAAAAAACATGGCTCTGGAAACAGGTCGATCTTTGGAACCGAAACAGGTCGCTAACTCCGCCTCAAGTCATAGCTGAGTACATCCTATTGGATGCTATTCTCATATCATCGGGTATAGGCTGCTTACCATCCTCATATGATTGATATACCATGTATAGGTCATAAGAATGAATAGATGGGTGTTTCTTCAAATGGGGACCCCAAAAAATTGATGACTAAGCACTAACAATGATCAAAAATGGGGGGAATGTTTTAGGGGTGATCCCAACCATTCTAGTTGGCATATTCCAACTATTCTTGATTATTGTCCCGTGGTTAATAACCATAACTAACCATGATTAACAATAGGTTGACTAACCAACCATGTGGTCATTATGAACCATACTATCAACCTTTTGGTTTAATTATCATTATCAACCAACCATAGATTGATAGACGACCAATCATCGTGATCGCAACCCCACACCTGCGATGCACCGGCGTTTCCCCTGTGGCCTCATCTTCCCCCAACGGTCGCTGTCCAATCACGGACTCCTGGCGTTGCACATGCGTGACACGTCCTGGGTCCCCTGTACCCAATGCAGTGAACATTCTTGAAATGGATGGTTTAGTACTATAAAATGGGTGTAAGATGATTTAGGGCTATCCCTATTTCGAGAAACCACCAAATGACCCACACTAGTCTTTGTATGTCTTCGTTGGGATGTTCATCGCTTTTCAGATAAAAAAAAATGTTGACCCACTAATGATACTAGGATACACTCCAACAGAATCCCAGGTGCCATGATTCCAGGAGGGGTTTCCACTGGGAAGCTTCCACTCCGCTTTTCCCGCGACACTGCTCCATGGGTACCACCAAGGGCTGCCAAGTCGTGGCTAGAGATAAAATGTGTCAAGGCATTTTTGCGGGGCCAACAAATCTGAGCCAATCTCTTCTGATTGAGAAATTCAGCTCCTGTTTTGATCACCAAACGGTCAGTTCAACACCTCAACATGGCTCAGCAAACGAACCAAACACCAAACAGCCTGAAACCAAGCTGAGACCAACTCGTCACTTCTTGTTGACCACCATGATTGCTGCGAACCAAGGAAACAATCCAACAACTAACCCAACCAACCCAACCAACCCAACCACACCAACCAAACCAACCAAACCGACCGAACCAACCAAACCAAGCAAACCAACCATCCAACCACGAGAACTTGGGCCACTGGGGTCCAAAGTTGATCCAGTCCTGGCAAATGCCCAGCGCGCGCATCAGGGCTTCGGCGTCCAAACCTTCGCCCGCCTCGCAAGGGATCCATGACTGTGACATCAACCTGGGGATGAGATGAGGGTTTCGCAAGCCAGTTTGGGAACCTCAAAATGGTTGGTTTATTACATTACTCACCTGAGAATGGTGGACATACGGCTTCTCAACCTAGTTTGGGAACCCAAAAAATGGTTGGTTTCTTTACACGAATGATACATAGAACGGAGGATAACTGGGGGTAACCGCTATTTTGAGAAACACCCATGTTGGATGGTGATGCATTGTTGACCGCCAACCTGAAAGTTTATGGTACGAGATAGTACAAGTATAATAGTCAACAGTTGCTGACAATGGATGGTAAGCTGATGTTGGTTTGTTATGGATGTCTACTGGTCAAAATAAAGTTGTTGTAATGAAATGATGAACAAGGGTTTATGATGGATATTATGGCTGAGAATGGATGGTGAATAGTCAAAGCGACCAGTTGATCGTATTCTGGTGAACAATGGTTTTAAATGGTTGATAACAATGATGGTGGTTAACGATGTTTACCAATGGTTTGCCCCGGTTGATAATGGATGGTTACGGTCAACAACTGGCTCATGGAATCTAGATAATATACTGATTCGTGATTGTTTGTGGTGGTGAATAGCTACACTCATAGTGGATCCACGCTTATCCAAGACTTTGGGTGCGCCAAAAATTCCAAGTGCTCGATGGCAATCCATGACTTTCCCTGAACGGAAGTCGTGTAATTATCGTAACGATCGGAACTGGAACCGTCAGAATGTGTGAATCTTACATTTACTCTTCTCAGAAAATCATTGGCTAAAATCAGTCTTCAATGAACCAGCTGCTGGTAAGGTTAGGGGTAGCTTCAAAACTCAGCTATGTAGAGGACGGGCTTTTCGACGGTTGCTGTCATTGTAGCTGGTTTCACCTCAAGTATCGCCCACCAGCTCGCATACTAAATAGGCTATGAAAATTGCGGCTGGCTATTCAATGATCATGGTTGGTGCATCAAGTATATAGACTAGCCAAGCTGGGAATCTACGAGCTCGCTCACAGGATCATCCACGAGTTTTTCATCTGGTTGACCTGTTGGGCATGGGGCCTCGTGTTCAGACCAGCCATGTTCGAGGTTCCCGCAGCACTCACCTGTCCCCTGGGTCGGCGACACTGGGCACGCTGACCGAATCCGCTTCGGCACCGTTGGCTTTGCGACCTCATGGTTGCGTGGATGAGCTGAACGGTTGCGAGGGGGGTCTCGGTAGATGGCGCCCCTCATCCACAGGACCTTCTTGGGTTCGCCGGGGTACACCAAGTTCGGAAGCGGGAGGAAGAATCAAAATTTATGACAAAAGATATGGATGGAACTTGGTAAATTTGCGTCAAAATTGATGGGTTTGATTGGATGCTTCAGTATGAATTGATCTACGAAAACATCAACAGCTTCCTGTGGGATTTGTGGATCCATGGATCTAAGCCCCTCAGCCTCCCACAGAAGGGCCGATGCTGCTTTGCCACGCGGCGTTGACATGCCTTAGGCGCCAATAGTCTCTGGGGGCAAGGGTCCTGTTTCTGTAGCATCTACACGTCTGACATACCGAGAGTATGAGCCATGTAGGGGTGTCTCAAAATAAGGGACCCCCAAATCATCCAGTTGATTAATCACTTGTAGCAATGAACGAAACCATTTGGGGGGTTCCCTATTCTAAGAACCCCTCATGTGAGCATAAACATTATACAAATCCATGGTGTGTTTAGAGAGACTTCGCAGGCTTGACCAATGCAAATGTGTCTTCCGCTAACGGTTCACAATAAACAGTAATCATGGGGATTATCATGGAATGGTTTATGATGGTTGAGAATTGTTGATAATGGCTGATAATCGTTGGTAGTGGTGTTGACAATGATTAATGATTGATGCTGACTCGTTGATGGCTTCAAGATGATGCGGTACAAACTATCTGTGTGGTTAAGATATCATGTCTGCTTCACATCGGCATCATTGCAGCCTGTTATATCATGTCACCCAATCAAGGAGTATAAACTACCTTCTTGATGTGAGTGAAGCATTCGCGGCCACATGCAAGTATTGCAAATGGATCTACTGAATGTCCTATGCAAATTTGATCCCCAAACCCACAAGATACGAATAGATATATGATATATGCATTAAAAGATACAACATATGTATACTGTAGCAAGCATCTTATGGAATGTTCATCTACAAAAAAGTCCAACATGTGCAATAGTATAACATGGCCAACTATGTGACGCATGTGTGGGACATATATATAGACGACCAGAGAATAAGCAGGTAAATCTTGGACCCCTGAGAACATCAGCAAAGCCTACCAAACGTTGTGACTCTTGAGCAAACATATATAATAAGAATCCCACCCATGCGAACCGATTGGTTGACTATGGCTTGATATTGTCAACCACCACCAGTATTGTTTGTCAACTACCATGACCATCCTCAGTTTCCCTATGAATTATCACCATTCCTCGCCTTGAACTACAGCATCCGACCCAAGTTCCTGTTCCAAATTTTGACACTGATACATAGTTATAGTTGGCCAGGGTATTGCTGCCTGTATTCAGACCAGTCGTGACCAGTCGTGACCAGTCAACATGGGTCCAGAAATCCTTGGTTTGGACAATCCAAGGTCGCTGCCAGGGAAACCAGGAATGGCTATGGATACCCTCAGCTCAATGTCGATTGCTGGTCGTTTTGTTGGCGTGCTTTTGTTAGTCACTCGGCGAATCAGTGACTTACTTGGTCCATCAGTCACTTAGCAAGCTCGTTAGTTAGTCAGTTAGTTGGCTTGTCAGCTTTCAGTTCGTGAAGTACTTAGCATTGCTTGGCCACTTAGTTAATGATATATCTTAATATACTCATCTTCCAACCACTCGCAGCACAAAATTCTCTCTCCTTCCCGCACCAACCCGCCATGACTCCCTGTTCGTTAGCCATGAACCACCAACCCCCACCACCCCACCATCTACCAGCCTTGCTGCAGAAGAACGCCACGTCGCAGCCGCTGCACCGGAACTCGGGCTTCAGCTCTGCACAGCCCAGGCACACCTGGGCGGCGCAGCCGTGGCCCAAGGCCTTGGTGTGGGACCTGGTGAGGTGTGATGCCAGTGGGCCAGTGGGTGAAATCACCATGGCATTGGTGAGATGGCATTGGTGATGCCAGAGGTTTGAAAACCATGGTGATTCGATGAATGGTTGAAGATGATCATGGTTGATGTTGATATTGGTTGGCAAGATCCGGGGATGTTGAAGGTTCGCGTGTTATGATGAATAGAATCCAGGGTGAGAATGCTTAAACAGGCTTGATATATCTTAATATCTGACGAATCATGGCTGATTTGAAAAATCGGGAAAATTCCACCAATAGCAACCAGCTGCTGGAGGCTCCTTTGTAAAACAGTCTTCACCACCATTGGACAACTAGCATTCGCGAATATTTCAACCATCATTAATCGCACTCCTGACCACTGACTATTTCCAATATTTATTAGCAGTTCTTCGTCATAATTTGCCATACTTCGAACGAAGCAATTGTTGAAAAACCATTGACCATCATGAACCACTGTGCTCCCAACATTCTGGCTGGTTACTGTCCCCTACTGTTCACTACCATTAATCAGCCAACATCAGTTGCCCAAGATCCACCATCACGACAATAAACTGTCATATCACTGTCAACCACCAGGGTTAACCATGATTGAACTGCAGTAGCTTAACCATCCTTGGCCCATCATCTAACCCATCAACCATCCTTCACCACCCTCCACCATCGGCGCAGGCACCACCATCTCTGGGCTCCGCTCGACGCTTCGCCATGCTTGATATCACTGAATCATGGCCGTCCTACCGTAGGTAAGTTTAACTCGTGGTTGAGAATGGTTGATAGTCATTGTCAGTGGGAAGGTGGAAAACATTGATGTTAATAATCATGGTCAAAATAGTGGAAAGAATGGTACTAATCATTTCCAAGGGTAGCAAACCATCGTGAATTAGCATTCACAATGGTGTAAAAAGCGGCTGAGCAGAGCCAATGGTGGTTGATGATAGTTGAAGATAGTGGTAATAGTGGTTGCTAGTAGTGGTAGTAGTGGTTGATAGCAGTGGTAGCGGTCAAGAATGGTCAGCAGTGGACAATAACGGCTTCTTACTAGTACATTGTGATTAATAAATATTACAGTAAGAAGGATTATATAAAATCATGGTTACTTGATGTTACTGGATTAATCAATATTAATCATGGTTACTTGAGGGTCAAACCATGGTTACTTGACATGTTGCGCTCAACCCCCTGGTGGGGTGCGCTATCCAACCTGCAGGTTACTCTGCTTTCATGGTGGCTGACTGGGTCGACTCCTCAGGCTGCGGCAGCCCGAGGCTCGGTTCACAACGTGCGGCAGCCCGGCAGACTGCTCCAGTGCAGCCGCGGGGAGGCAGCCGTGGCGATCCGACAGACGTGATGACTCTGTGGGCACTCCATTTGGCTATGGGTCAAGCAGTTAATCAACCAATAGTGGTGGATAACAAGCAACATAGGGATGACTCTGTTGAGTCAGTTGATGACTCTGTTGATCCATTTCTAGTTTCTTCTTCATTTCGAAACAGATTTCGGGAGTCGTGGATGATTCAAAGACATGAAGCAACGAGACTTAGCCATAGCAACACCCAGCACAAAGCGGCTGCAGCATCAAACACAAATCTTTGTCCCAGATGTGCCCTGCTCCTCTGTCATTGGCTTAGCTACAGTGCCCGTGCCACCGCCCGCCACACACAGAGATCTCTGCGGAATAAGGAGGGCAGTTGGTCACGAACAACTTCAGCTCCTCGCTTTCCAACCAGGGTTTCATTTCTAAAGCTCTGGAAATCCGGGTTTTAAGTCGACTTGTACTACAGATGCTGAAAATAATGAGATCAAGAAGGTCATCGATTTATAGTCAAGAAAACAAAGCAATGAAATAGCTCACCCGTCTTCCAGAGCTGTATTTGAGCCATGATCAAACATGGTGATTCTTTTGAAGTATTGGATGGCCATCAACTAACAACTCCTTTGAACTTTGAACCTCCATAATCAATCCCCTACTTTTGTTGGATTACTCCTGATCTCATCAGCTTTGATCATGGCTCCTGTGTGCTTTTTTCGGTTGTCATCTAGGTACGGCTCAAAATTCACTGGACCACGTTGCGTTGTTGCAACACAAAAAACACCCCTGGAGCATTTCATCAGTTCAGGTCTCGCCATGATGTGCACTGGCGATTTTGAGCCCGACCCACCTGTAACAGAGTGAAACCCTGCTTTCAACTACTAAGATTTTGCATAAACTTCGCACCGCTCCAACCACTCCCAAGCTGACGACTCAGCCTCGCGTGCAGTAGAGTGGGGTGGATTCTTCGAACTTCAATGATGGTATAGTTTTAGAAATAGTTTCTATCATTGATTGTGAGTCATCGTCGATTCCTGTCCTCTGCAGTCAATGATAACTCACCATTGTTCAGCAACTTAAGTATTGTTGACTTTGCTCCAAAAGTTCCCGCTCCCGTCAAATCAATTCAACTCTCAACTTCTCGAAATGGATCTGTACAAAATACATTGACCTGATACATGTGACGTAGGAGTATTCATAATTGCGAGCATGTAAGCTGCATATATGCAATATGCAAAAACATACTAGCATGTCCATGCAAGTATGGATTGTGCAGTCAAAATCTAGCAATGAAAATTGAAGGTTTTCCAGAAAGGAAGTGTTAGAATCAGTTATCAGTTATCAGTTATCATCCACAAATGCTCCATTGCTATGTTGCCAAAGAGTCAGCCCTTAGCTGCATCCAAAAGGAACAGGCTTACGCTGTCAACCAGGTGTTTTGCATGGGCGGCGCTGGGATGTATATACAGAGTACTCCAAGGTACACCTTTTGGATAATGAGCATCTGTCCACTTGCCTTTTCTGTATGGTAAATGAAGGTAGGTGAACATGACCGCGAAAGAGTCAGTACTGGAATTTGATCATCATGACCGATGAATCTTATCTTTCTAGATTTGACGATTTCTAGATTTGTCTTATCTTGCTCTGTGTATACGACATCTATGACTATTGGTACACTGTCATTGAACGAGCATTGAGCAAGTTCACTGGTGGTAGAGCCAGCCTTTGACCTCGTCCTGAATACATGCATTTGAGGCAAAAAACCTGGCTGCGTTATTTGGGTGCTTCTCAGGTTGTAGGGTACCCCCAGTCATCATCCGATATTAGTCATTTATAGTTCTAGTAGTAAACCAACCATAACTTTGGGGTACCCCACTTTAAGAAACCACCATGTGTTTGTGCTAGGTAGATTGGTAACTTTTTGCTGGCTACAATCAAACCACCCAGTTTGTTCTTCAATGAAAAAATGGTAATACTTTTCATGCTCCAGGTGTTCTAGCTACCCGTTCGTTCTACCTGTCATGAATGACATTCTCCAGTTGTCAAAAAAGCCGCAGTTTCTTCGACTTAGTCGTGGAGGCTAGGCTTTTTGGTGGTATTTCGCAAGGACTTTCCAAAACGCTAGTCCCCAAGGTATGAAAGCAAAATTGCACTTGTGCAAGGACTTTCTCACTTCAAAGTACTACCCAATCATCAGCCACCACAAATCATTTACTACTCACCAGTACTACCCATCAGTAGCCACCATACACCACCATACGACCAAGGACCACCCAAGCAGGTCGCTCCCAAGCAGGTCTCCCCTGGAAGCTGTGCATCCCTGTGCTACCCTGCCGTCGCAGGGACGTTGCTGGAAGGTGCACCTGGCGCGGTCAGTGATGGTTTAGATAGTGGTTTCTATAAGGATTGCTAGGGGGTTCTGGTTCACTGTGAACCATCAATAGGGTGATGGTTCACTACTAACCATTAACAGTCTAACCATTTATGGTGGTTTATACAGTGGTTTATATAGTGGTTTATACAGTGGTTTATATAGTGGTTTATACAAGGAGTCACTCATATAATAAGGATTATGGTGCACTATTAACCATTAATGGCACGAAGATTCATGACCGATCGAAACCATCAACCATCAATCACGACCAAGGATTCATGGTCCAAACTCCAAACGATGCTTATTGTTGGTTAATGATTACTTCCCACCGAATTCCGAATCTGTGAGCTAACCATTGTCCGTTGATGCCCATTGAACATCTGGGCGGCGCACCCCAGTCTGAGTTTTCACGGGGCACAGGTTGCAGGTCAAGTTGGGAGCCATTTTTAAGGTCCAATAATTCGGAGCCAGTCCCACTGTCCGGCCCAAGAAAATTTCCATTGTCAGATCTAAGTCAGAATCTCAGGTAGGATGGAAAACGTCTTCAACACCAACAGTGAGATGACCGACAAACCGTCCGAGCATGAACAGCCATCGGCACTTTTGATTGGTAAGAGCACCCAAAGCAATTCCGCAAAAATTACGAAATGCCACCAGCACAAGAAGAGAACAACAACAACAACAACAACAACAACAACAACAACAACAACAACAACAACAACAA
>VSDK01004282.1:430074-441697 GCA_009767595.1 Symbiodinium kawagutii | reverse complement strand
CCCCCCGCGCCCGCCGGTGTCCCGACTTCTTCCAGCCGGGTAGGCGCGCGGTTTCGGGGAGCAGCTCCACCGACCGCGTGGCCTGGATCGAGCGTCCGCAGCTGGTTGGGTGGCGGCTGGAGGATGGGAGAAGCATCATCAACCCATGGGTTTTATGGTGAATCCATCATCAACTGATGGGATTTACATGGTTTTTATGGTGAATGATAAATGGTTTTATGGTTTTATGACAACCCTTTGGGTCAATGGCAACCCTTGAATGGGTCAACCATAAAATGATGGGTTAACTATAATCATCAACGGTTTCATGGGGGTTTATGGTGAATCATAAAGGGGTAATGACACGGTTGAGTCAAAGGTTAATTACCCATGGTAAATGATGGGTGTTGATGTTGAATGTAAATCACAAGCTTAATGATGATTAATGATAGGTTGATGTTCTTTGAGGTTTATGAGAAGGTAAACGTTGATGTTCTTATGATGGTTCATGATTGGTTAGTGATTCGGCAATGCTTGGTTCATGACCCATGGTTAATGATGGCTAATGATATATAGGTTGATGTTTCCTTGGTTCATGATAAGGTTAATGATGGTGAAACTGATGGGTGATGATTGGATGTCGATGATTGGATGTCAAAGATTCTGATGGTGAATGCTTGGAGAAGATCCCTGGAGTTGTGTTGATGTTTTGTTGATGATTTCTTTGGCCATAGGTTCTTGGATAGTGCTTGTCTACTATCAACCAATGAAAAAACTAAGACAACTGTAGGTTGTCATTTGCTATCAAGTATGGAGCATCGGCAGAAAACCACACATTTTTGTTCCATCCCATCACTTGATGTCGTTGGCGGTTTCTAATGGATCTCCCGATGTTCTGCTTCACTTTGTACCCCATCTGAAATCGCCAGGGGGAATGCTGAGGAGATAACGTCAACACGAGCTACGAGCACAGCCACGACAACCTGTCGCAATTGAGCTAACATTAAGTTCCACAGATATATTGGGGTTCCAATTGGGTTATGTATATATATATATACATATAATACATGGGTCATTATCCACTAGCAACCACAAGAAATCATCAAGACTCCCTATTTTCTGGGATTTCAACTAACAAATCATCATGGCTCCAATATTCCTACCAAAGCCGAGAGTCAGAGTCGACCTCTTTTCTATGTTCAGAACTTCTATCCGGTGAATGGTCCGTTACCAAAAAAATTACAAGGAAAAGAATCTGCCACATCCATCTTGGGCGAAGCATCACGTTGCTGTGCCTTGTCAGCATCCTTGTCGGATGAGACCTCGTTTGGGCATCCAAGGGTGAGGAGGAAACAGGAAGAGCATGGAAAGACGGGGATCATGTGATGCTGATTGGATGACTGTTTTCATTGCTGCTAAAGGTGCTTACATGGGGTCTGTCTGTGTGTGTGTGTGTTCGCGTGCTTGTGTATGTATACATAACTGGATGGTATACATAAAGCTATGTGTGTATATATATATAGAGAGAGAGACATAATATTTGTAAATCTATCAATGCGTATACCCATGGATAGTGCACGTTACATAAATAGGAACAAATACATGTATATATATATATATGCATTTTAAAAAAACATGTCCTGGATACCCATCTCAGCTTGAATGTTGTGCTCATGCAAAGTCTACAAGTAATTGTGCTTCCCAAAAACTCAACGTCCAATTTCTTCGCAAGCTTGGTAGTACCTTCAGTACAAACGAAGATTGATGGCTGTAGACAATGTGTATGTATATATATATATATGTATACTTAAATAAATATATATATATATATATTGGTGTTTCTCAAAATAGGGGTACCCCCAAATCATCCAATATCAACTGTCCACGTATAGCAATAATGTCATAAACCAAACCATTTTTGGGGGTACCCCAAACTGGCTTGAGGAACCATATATACCATTCCTGCGCCACAACCACTCGCCTGTAGCCCACCTGCTATGCCCATTTCTACTGGCACCTACGGATATCTGTTGAAGCCCAGACCTTTGGAGGAAACCAATGGTGCCAAGCCTTGAAATTTCAAGGGGGCCACCAAGAGGTACATGGCTTGACTGGTGGCAAGGGACCCTGAAGCTTCCATAAGCTGTGAACCAATCATTGAGGATGAACCATGGTGAAATGATGGTTATATGATGGTCATATGATGGTCATATGATGGTTATATAACCTTCCCATGGGTAGCCAATTTGGTTTCTTTTGGCTGATGAAGAGCGAAAAAAGAGAGCAGAGTTGAGCTGATGGAATCTGGGCTGCGATTCATTCTGGCTGAGTGTGCTCGTCATCGTTGGTGAGGGATTTCACTCCACATTCGTCCCATGACCCGGACTGCTGGACATATCTATCTACTATTGGTCTTAGGCCGCGCATCCTTGACTTGTACCCCGACAGAATGGCTGGGTACCACATACCAAGTGCAGTGACCGTGCCTAATGAATCAGGGGCGGTGATCCCAAAACAAGTTTCACAAGGAAGCGAACCGTGGCAGCCACTGGAGAGTGCCACCATTTCTGGACTCCATGGGTCTTTCCCCCCGTGGCCTTGACACAGAAGAAGTCATCTTCCAAGCTTTCATCGGACATCGACGGCGACACATCCTGAGTGCGGCGAACGTGGCGGTGGCAGGCAGACTAACCAAGTTCGGCGGTATTTTACGAAAGCAAACGGCGGTTTACAGTGGGTCTACTCTGAGTTTACAGTGGGTGACAATGATTCACCGTAGCTAATACTGGCTGAGAACTGGCTGAACGGCGTCATTGCGATCCAGACTTGATAGCACTTTGGGCCTTGTTTCATCAGACGGATGGGCGTCAAGGGGCTTTGAAGTGGACCACTGAGTGTCTAGGTGTCAAAAAAAGTAGTTGATAAAATGGTACTCCCAACCATCCCCAAAGTATGTGCCACTTCTATTTGTCGCTTGTCCCGACAGGTCCTGGGTGAAGCAACTGGCAGAGGTTCATCGAAGAATTCGGAATTGCCACTTTGCTCACGAAGCAAACGCAGGTCTTGAAGAACGGTAGCCCGCGCGACCCACACGGAAACACACCCATATGGTTGGTTTAATGCTATAAATGGTTAATAAAGAATTATTTAGGGGTACCTCTATTTTGAAAGACCCCCATATGTTTATATGCGGCAATGATCTACCCCCCAAGAAACTGCCGCTTTCCCTATGAGTTTCCCTGTTACTGGTGTCTGTTCTGGGATTTCAGCACTGAGCAGAACCATCGACGATGATCCAGCGCCGCCAAGGCCATGCCACATCTTCAGGGATGGAATCCACTGCATTCTTGATGCTAGCAGCCTCAGGCACCAGGTGGAGAGGTGATGGGCATGGGATCAGAAGTAGCCAACTAAGGGGTTCGAAGAGCCGGGATTCTCTCCAAAGCGGCGATGAAAATCCGATGTTTGGCTCAAAGTCGTTGGGAGTCGGTGAGCATACTCTTGCCTTTCACGTTTGGTACAACTTATCGTCTTTGATGAGTGCGTTCATTTCCGAATTGTATGTTCCTCCGAATTCTGCTCATCATTGCGATCATTTGCTTGTAGCTAATATGCACGGTGGGATCACAGAAAGGTGTTGGTGCTGGGAAATGGTAGTGAGTGAAAGTCAACGGTCGATAAGCAACAATATCGAACAACAATGAGCTATCCCCTCCACCTCGTGCTTTCCAGCCATCGATTGACATCGTTCGTGAGCAACTGTCATTCAATTGTTTATGTAAACTAAGACTCGGCCATCAAAAAAACAGCAAAACCAGTGAGCAAATCATCAAAAGAGCAAACCATTGTCACTCAAGCTTGTTCATTCTATTGAATGTGTCTGGGATTTGCTTCACGCAGTCGACGAATATCGCACCACGACTCAGAGAGATGTGTTGCCAAATGGGCATCTATGCAGTACATGGATTGTGGAGGGAAAGTGCGGAGCCAAATTGAGTCGGAAACCCATCGAATTGGGTGGTCATCCTGTTCCAATAGTTGATCGTAATGATGGCCAAAATGGCAGTATTCCTCTTGATAGAAGTCCATTATGTCATCAATCCACTGATACCATGGATGGTTATGATCCGAATCTATTTCAGTAGGCCAAGCAGGCTTTTCCCAAGGTGTGCAGATACGGAACCACCAGTGACTGGGGGGTGCACCATTTTTGGAGAAACCCATGTTGACTGAAATCGCAGTCATGGCACCGCCACTTCACTCAGTCACTGAGAGCCCCAGACAGGAGCCGTCGACAAGCGGCGGCGCCGAGAATGCGCCTGCAATACCAATCCCAGGCACCCCAGATTTTTCAACAGCACGGTTACACTCACCGAAGATGCTTTTATCTTTTTAAATTAATGGTGGCCATACTTGGATGTGCAGCTGGAATTCCTGAACTAACCATGGGATTCAGCACTGCCGAACCAACCCCAAGCGAACCATGGTTGCTTGCCAGGTGCCTTCGCAGTGGGATGAGCAGATCCAGGTAGCTATCCGCCAGCCAGTGGCATGTGCATCCCCCACTGTGAATGCCATCCACCATGGGTTTTGTTGGAGGTTCACCCCACCTTGGAGGTTCATCCACAATGGCTCAACATGGTGAGTTGATGGTCAATTCATGGTGAATACTGCCTGGCCAATGGTTCATGGATAGCATGGCCTCACTATCCCAGTAGCCTCAACATGTTTTTCACAGGGGAAAACTTGGGGTTCGTTCAGTGGCACGTGACGCCACCGCCGGGCAGGCGGATGCCTTGCGCACCATGGGCTCTTCCATCAACTCAGCAAGGCACATCTGGAGCTCCTGGAGCGATGAGTGATGGCTGTAACCAACTGGTAGGGATAAAATGAACCAACAGTTGGTTTATTAACCAAAAATAAGTGGGGATAAGTGGTTGATGAACAGGGATTGATGGCTGAGTGATAAGTTCACCAACACCAACCAACAATCCTAGGGAAAACAATGGTTCATGATGGGATTCACTGACCCATAGCCATTTCTGCAAAAAGACTGATAGTTCGAACAATTTTCGAGTGATTGGCATAAGCAGCTTGCTTTGAGGAGGCGTTATCAATGTGGCATAGAACAACATGTGCGACTATACAGCCTTTTGGTGGGCGCATAAACCAACAGAAACCAACACATCTATTACATACATACATATATATACATATATGTGTATATATATATATAATATGCGGAAAGGCACCCACCTTGCAGCTTGACGCTGCCGCTGTGCTCCTGCCACTTGAAGGCACTCTTCGGGCAAACCAGATCTCCTGCTGCCTGGTATGGACACAGCCAGGTAGCCATGGACCAGTGAGGTCGACCAAGCTTGGACGGTTGCGAGTGCCCGAATGTGATTTGCCAACATCTTCGTTGCTGCTGCAGCGAGATTAGAAGCCTGTCCCTCTACCTATCTCCATGTCTGGTGCTGTCCATATCTTTTCTATCTACACTTGTCCATATGTGCCTTCGCTCCACTTTGGTACATATACATGCATGTGTACCCATGATGCATGGATGTATGGATTCAAGTGAGTTGGTTTTTTGGCGGCTCGCAATTCACAAGGGTCATAACTTACAACAAGTAATAACTATTGCTTATGAAGGCTTGTTGAGGGTCTTTCTTATCAAAAGATATTCTAGGTAACTGGGGTCATAACCACCTTCCATCTTCCTGGATGAACCCCCTCAAACAGCCAGCTGGATCAGTGCCTTCAACAGCATGGACACTTTCTTGCACACATCGCCTCGCACAAGCGCACGCGATTAGCAGGTCCGGCACGGGACCGTTTGGTGTCCAATCATTCCTGTTGGATCCGTTGTTGGTGGGCATTTTCTTGGAAGTGGTGCGATAATGTTCACCATCGTGTCACAGGTAGTACAACCCACTGCTCTCAATGACATGATCCTACAGCAGTGTACTCTCGTCCACGAAGTAGACTGATTGCCGCATCTTATGCAAAGCAAACTTTTGGTTCAACAGCCCTGCAGGCTGACCCAAATCTGACCCCAACGATCTGACCCAAATCTGACACAAATCCTAAGAGGATTCTCGAAGGCTATTCACTAACCTCAATCGTCAACAGCTGCTCGAAGAGGATTTCGAAATGTTGGGTTGGGCATATACACATATATGTATATGCATATCTTATATATTATTCATATTCTATATATATATATATATACACTCATTTATATTATATATACAGATAGATTTTATTAGTCATTTAGAGAAATAAATATTCGTGAGCTGGTGAAGCATTTTCATTGGCCAGTTCACCACCCTTGGCGATGCTGCTGGGTGATTCGATTGCATGACCAGTCTTAACCATGACGGATGCTTGCTGATAGCTCAACCTACATGGCTCCATTCACTGAACCCGTGGTTATACACCTGTGGCTGGTCCCCATGTCGGAGATGGATGGCGTTGGGTTGCAACATAGTGATCCCTGCACCCCAAGGGAGATACAGCTGCCAGCTAATTGGTCTTTCCTGGTCAAGCACCAGTTGTTTGAATGGCAACGGCAATGGTCATTTATCATATGGATCTCCCATCCGGCCGCTGATTGCATGCTGTCAACCCCACGAAACCACTGTCAACCCCTATGATTGGGTATCAGGCACTATTGATCTATTGGATTTACCAATACTGATCACTATCATTGATTCTTGATTGTTGATCACTATCACTGCTCTAATCATTGTTGATAGGGCAGTGGGTCAAAACCCTGTACCCCTGGTTCCCCAACATTAACTATTGTTTTCCCTATCATTGTTGATTATTATCCTCCATTATTGGTTGGTTGATATTGACCCATAGCCATGTGTAGCTGGTATATCCCCTACTATTGTTACTTATCATCATATCATCCCCTATTATTAGCCATTAAGCCACTAGAAGTCACCAGCCAGGTTGGTTGGTTAAAGCCTTCACCATCATCAACCACTCCTGATAGCGGTGCTACTTGCTGGCACCTTGGGCACCTGCCGGCTGCGGCAAGTCTGCCACGGCCACCAGGTGGCGAACCAGCCTCGAGCGCCGCGCCACGGTAGGAGGTCCCTTCACGACGTTTGGATGATGGATGAATGGGTCATGATGGTTGATGAATGGTTAATAATGTTAATAATGAGGGTAAAGAATGGTTAATGATGGTTATATAAGAATGGTTAATACTATGATGGTTAAGAATGGTAATTTCAATAGTGGTCAAACCATTATTAGCGACTATTAACCACAATTAACCATGATGGTGGATAAACTGGTCACAGTAACCATGCTGATTCCGCCATAGAATTTCTTGTAGTGCAAATTGTTCATACCTGTCATATAGTTTGAGATCTACAGTGTACAGTAGATAGCTTTTTATGGTTATTAAAGCACATTAGATGGTAGAAAGTGGTAGCGCGAATGGTCTTGGGCGATACGGGTCATCTGTAATAGAACTGAATATATCATTGATGATCATGGGATTCTGCTGCCATATATCATTGATGGCTTCGAGAAACACGACCCTCAAACTGGTTCATTCAACCTCTTAAAGTTATGATGGTCATTTTAGAGGGGTCTGCGACTGGCTCTGACACTGTAACAATTCACACCATGGAATCCATTTATGAACTGCAGCATGGACGCGTTGCCATATTTGCCAAAACAAATGCGGGCATTCCAACAAACATTTCATTACAATGTCATTTGCTGTTAAATCCCTGATGGTAAATGACCGATTGGACATATCCAACAGAAATATACAGAAATTATGAACCAGGATGAACTAGGGACCATTCCAATCCAACTGTCAGTTAGATGACCATCGCTAGTGATGGCTACCAGAACAAGCCAAGCCGAAGGCCGACAGTTTATGTAACCATCAGTCAACAGAATTACAGTAGTCTGCATTTAACGACTATTGACCAGCGTTGGCGAATATTTAATCGTCAACCATCATGAACCATTCTTCACTGTGATTATAGCATTGTCAAATCCATTTCGTTCACCGGTTGGTGATCGTGATACCCATAATCGACTGCTATAAGAAAAAAAAATATGTCAAGTCAATAAACCATCATCAAAACCCTAGAAATAGTATCAATATCCGCTGACAAACCATCATCAAACCCGCCATGAAGATCATATTTGGGTGTTTCTCAAAACAGGTGACCCCCCAACTCATCCAGTTCATGAGCCATTTGTAGTAGTGAAACCATCCATAACTTTGGGGTCCCCAAACTGGCCTGAGAAACCACCATACAGTTGGGATCTCCCCTATCATTGATATGATTATCCCTTAACCGTTAGAATCTTCTACTGTCGAAAACCCCAGGCTTGTTAATAATGGCTTCATAATAACATGGCTGAAGGAATCCTATTGATCACCAATTTATATGGTTCAATACATTAGTGATCAATAGGATTAGTGGCTTAATCCTATTGATCACCTACGAATGGCTTCATCCTATTGATCACCTATTAATTAATAACCAACCATTCGTTCCCATGGTCGAAGCACGATGCGGCCGTTCGCCACAGCGGCATGTGCAGCTGCTCCCCCAAGCTGTCCAAGTGCCCTCCGGGGGGGGGGGGGAGCCGCTGATGGATAGTAGTCGTGCTTGATGGTACAATCGATGGTGGATCCATGGGTTCATGGCATATGGTTTTCTATGGCTTTAGGGGATTATGATGGTTAATAATAGGGATAGTAATCATCAATTATAGATATATAATTATAGGGGATATGACTTTGATATGACCCCAACTGTATGGTGGAAAACCGACCCCGCCAGGACTTGGGAACCCACAAAATGGATGGTTGATTAGTGGAAACGGCTAGTAAACTGGATGATTTGGGGGTACCCCTATTTTGAGAAACCGCTACGTGCTCCTAGACCGCACCCAGTTGTCAAAATTGTGGGAGATTGTTATTTTGGACCTAAATTTAGGGCCAGGCGCTGAGGTTCGCCCACTGGGTGAACCTAAGGGCCTGGCCTATGAACAACCAGCAAACCATGGATAATTGATGTAGACTTTGACGCTCAGGAGTGCAAACTTGGTGAGGGTCATTGCAGGTTTGGAGGCTAGGGCCATGACGATAAGGTTGATGGTTAATTAATGGAACAGTTAAAGCTTGTGGACTATGATGAAGCATTGCCAGCGCCATGGAACAATGCGTGCATAGTAACTTATCAAGAAATATGGTCGCTCTGGGTGAAAGATGGAAGGGTTGATGCCCAATAGAACAATAAAAGCTTGTGTGGACTATGATGAAGCATTGCCAGCGCCATGGAACAATGCGTGCATAGTAACTTATCAAGAAATATGGTCGCTCTGGGTGAAAGATGGAAGGGTTGATGCCCAATAGAACAATAAAAGCTTGTGTGGACTATGGTGAAACATTGCCAGCCCCATGGAACAATGCATGCATATAGTCACTTATCAAGAAATATGGTCGCTCTGGGTGAAAGATGGAAGGGTTGATGCCCAATAGAACAATAAAAGCTTGTGTGGACTATGATGAAACATTGCCAGCCCCATGGAACAATGCATGCATATAGTCACTTATTAAGAAATATGGTCGCTCTGGGTGAAAGATGGAAGGGTTGATGCCTAATAAATAGAACACGAAAAGCTTTTGTGGTCTATGATGAAACATTGCCAGCCCCATGGACCAATGCGTACATAATCACTTGTCAGTTCTGCCAGACATGGCAGACACCTTGCAAAAAGTGAGAAACGCAAAAAGTTCGGCAGCCTCGTTTTGCGAGAGGGGTGTTGGTTTTCGTCCTGGGTTGCCTAACCCAGGACGAAAGATACATGAAAGAGTTTCATCGCAACAAGCTTAAAATACCGTAAATTACGATGGTTTATGCTCCTCGGAGCTTCACGTCTTGTGAAGCGCGGGCGAACCTCAAATCCTGGCCGTAAATTTACTGACTCACCAGTAATTCAGTAGCTATTGTATGGTTAATCAGTGGTTGGTTGACGGTTGGTTGATGGGAGTTGATGGGTGGTTGATGGCTACGACTAGTTGATTTTTACTGATGGCTGATGTTCAACCAACCTATGAATGATGTTTTCTATCAACCAGCTCGGGAGTACCCCCAGCTAACAAAAGAACCATCTCCATGGCGCTGGTCACACAATTGATGTCATCTCCAACCATGGTGCATTAGTTTTGTGGCACCTCAAGCGGAATGGCTAATCATTTGTCAACAAGTAACTGACGCATAGGTCATATATTGCCATCAATGACTGCCAATGGGGGCGCTAGCAACCCAAGTGGCGGGCTTCCGAGGTGGGTCTCGGGCTGTGAAACTCAGGCTGCTCATCTTTAGTCGGACTCAAATCCCGCACGCAGAAATGGCCATGGAAGGCATTGGCAGCCAGGTGCCCAATGGTGAGTTGCTGAGTGATACTCGCCTAATGATGAAATGTGAATTCATCAATCCACTGATTTGGGGAGTTTTTCATGGGAAAACAATATGGAGCTCCCGGGAAAGGACACAATCGACTGATCTTGAAACCAGAGATCGATTTTGTGGCAGCTAGGGGACACCAATGATGTGAGCTGAGCTTTGTTTGGTGGATGGTGGTAAGCCCTGGCCGCCAGGGCATTTCCCATGGACCCACCAGCAGCTCCAGGTCTCCCCAGCCAGGTAGTGACGAATGCCTGCAGCTCCTGGACATTTGTGGGTCGAACTGAGAACTTGGAAGTTGCTTGCGGTTAAAATCTCCAACTGGATTGAAGGTGTAGAGTAGAAGCTTGGGTTTGACATCCATCAACATCTCCAATTGGATTGTTGGTCAAAATATCCTGCTTTGGATTGGTTGATGGATGTTGATGGTATGGAGTAGACGAGTGGTTGATTTTCTAGTAGCGGCTAGATGAAATGGTGATAGTAACACAGTACTCCGAATAGTTGACCATGTTAGTGACCATGTTCAACTCTCAAAGTTCACAATCTGCGTGAATCCCTGATAAGAACACCATGGCTTTCCTGCATCTTGTCCCCATATTCAGCAACCAAGTGATCGAAGAACTAACACTTGCGGATTCGTAGGGCATGCATCTTGCCTCATACTCCGATTGGTGTGGGGGGGGGGGGGGGGGTGATGGATGTTGATGGTATGGAGTAGACGAGTGGTTGATTTTCTAGTAGCGGCTAGATGAAATGGTGATAGTAACACAGTACTCCGAATAGTTGACCATGTTAGTGACCATGTTCAACTCTCAAAGTTCACAATCTGCGTGAATCCCTGATAAGAACACCATGGCTTTCCTGCATCTTGTCCCCATATTCAGCAACCAAGTGATCGAAGAACTAACACTTGCGGATTCGTAGGGCATGCATCTTGCCTCATACTCCGATTGGTGTGGGGGGGGGGGGCGAGTCTGAAGTCCTTGGTGGAGTCCTGTCCATTTTGCTCGTATTCATCAGGGTACCAGGATTTCGCCCAAGATCAGAAAAGAAGATGCTTGAAGCCAACAGATCAAACGAATGTAAGAAAAATCAGTCCGAACACGACCCCCCAAATTGAGGTGGTGCCTGGTAGTGTGAGATTTGCAGCCAGTTCCCATACCGAATCTCCCGCCAATGGC
>VSDK01004282.1:303578-426928 GCA_009767595.1 Symbiodinium kawagutii | reverse complement strand
AAAGCCCCCCCCCAGCAGCCACAGAGTTAGCCAATGGCGGGCGCACAACGCCTTGGGGAGCCTTCTAAGGGCCATGCCATGAACTCAGTACATTTCAGTGCTTTCAACTCATGCAATGAAGCGGATAGAGAAAAACGCAGTTACCATTTGTGCTGGAAATGATTCCAAACATCAGTTGTTTCGTCCAGTGAGACGAATTGCCTACATAAATCGATACCACAAAAACCATCAGTTTCGTCGGCGTGAATGTGTGCGAAACCTTTCATTACATGCCATTGTTCGGGGAAGGTCGTCAACGCCTTGCCGAGTTTGCAATCTGACCATGCCAATGCATCCCTTGTGGATGACCATAAGGTTATAACAACTTCCTGGATTCATGGGATCTGCCTTGGAAGATTTCCCTATGTCTGCTGTGGTTGTTCAAAATAACCATTCCAATGACCAATGAATAACCATGGCATCCCCATACAATATTCCAATAAACGTGATTCCATTGGTCACAATCCCTAGCCACAATTTTGCTTAGCCATTACTATTAGCCACAATCACTATTAATCACTATTAATCACTATTAATCACTATTAATCACTATTAGTCCCTGTTGGATTTCACAGTGTTGTCAGCACTGCCCTCCCCTGAGCCGCGCGGCCTTCCACTCATGCTTCCATCCGCCCGAACGCACTGCTAGGCCAAAGTCCAAAACCGCGAACTGCAGATTCACCGTGGTGAGCGGGGAACCCACAACGCAACAGGGTGGTGCCCCACGGGTATGAACTCAGTTCGCTGGGGTTACAACGTGTTATGGCAAACATAAAGATTGAGTTGGGTGGGTTCGAGGGGCACCATGTTGATTGGTCGGTCACATTAGCTTCACTCATGGCTGAAAAGAAACTGTGGCTTTGAAACATCTTCAATCTGCAAAATGGAAGTCTCAAATTGGACACACTTCATGCATCTTCACTGCCAGACACTCCATATTGTATCTCAATGTTTCTCAATCCTGAGGAGCTTCCCTGAAAAGTTTCAAGCTTAAGCTTCACGGATGGTTCCTTGTGACTAACCAACCACTATCAACCTTCTAAATTATTGCAAAAGTAATCTTAGTTCCATTTACCAACTCAATCCATGAAGCACCATTCATCACTATCAACTCACCATTCATCACCAACCCACGAAAACCTATAGCAACTGATGCCCAAATCCATGGATGCCCTGCGGCGAAGCTGACGCGCCCCTGGGGATACGCTGGGCCCAGCTTGTTGCATAGCCCAACAGCTGGTCATCCGCAACGGCTGTTGATCAACCACCATCATTTGGTTAGCAGCTGAACGTAGAATCCCCAGTGTTCAATTTGCGCAGCGCGATAATAACTGGTGATCTACAATTTTCCCAGAGAAATCTCACCATGAGATCCCGCCTTCAAAGCGTCTGCACACTCATCCTCAGGGCAGGGGGTTCCAGGATCTCAAACAACTGGCGCTGGCCCATTCCACTGTGAGGTATCAGTGACCTTAGAGATCCAAGTGACTTGGGCTAACCAATTTGAATGTGATTCTGTAATGTTTGGGAATCTCCCTATTGACAAACAGGTGTGCATGAATCCAAATGGCAGCCGACAACACTGTAGATTGACACCTATGGGGTTGAATCCTTTCATGTCCCATGTCGAGAACGTTGGGTTTCTGCAGTTTCCTCCTATTGCGACGCTATAGACGAAATCAATTGGTTGAATGGTTGCTTACTGGCAACTGTAGGGAATTTGCACGCGTACCTCCAACCGGGAAGGGCAGCAACACCCGGCAGCCACCAACGCCCCTGATGCACAATGCTGACCAGCGACAATCAAGAAGTTATGCGCGGAAATGTCGCGATGAAACGCCTGCCGTGGTGCTAGCTGGGTGGCCATCTTCACATAATTGGAATCATGGAATCAAGCCTTCAAAGCCTTTGAACTGCTTTGTTTTTCCCATCAAGTAGGCGGCTCTGCAAAAGGGCAGGGTACTTGGACTAGTTGCTTGCATTCACACCACCGGTTAGGGAGTGGCTTTGCCAAGAAAGCGAGTGATACAATGTTGTACCAAAACCTACCAAGCAACCAAGCAAACTAGTCTACAGCCCAGCCGCTGCCCAAGCACTCCAAGTCCCCTTCCAACACAAGGCGACGAGGCAATCTTCTGCAAAGTCGCGAAGACCGGCGTCATCTGCTTCATCAGAACCTCAGCTGTCCTCTGAGGTTGCGGCTTGTGTTGATTGGGGTGCTGTCAGTCGTGGCCATCGAAAAAAAGATAAACAAGTCCATGGTCCATGATGATATGTCGAGTCGTGTGTATGTGTGTGTGTGTGTTCCTCAGGATCAGTTGTTGAGATTGTAAGCAATCATCGGATCAGATATTGTCCCACCTTGACAGCTGCACGTGCTTTGTCTCAGTGGAATAATCTCCAAACTGTCCACAGTATCAATGGTTGGTGATGCCGCAACTTCGAAGTCGGGTCGGACCCAGCTGACACCGCCGTTTGAATCCACAAACATGACCTTCATGTCTTGCTAAGGTCAAATCCTCAGAGTATTGCATATGTTTGGTGCAACGGAGCTCAAAAAATGACCATCACTCACCATATACTAGCAATGGGCCTTAATGATTAAAGGGGGTGCTTGTTGATCTGGTTCTTGACTTTTCCGTCACCTCCATCCCGGCCCGGGCTCCCCTGCTGCCACAATGTGACTCGCAGACTCCAATCCCCTCCGCACATGTGGGGATGGACGATGCTGGGCTTATCCGTGGTGGGTAGCCCCAACTACCAATCTTGGTTGGGAAGCCACCAAAAGCTTGAGGCACCAAAATGTTCGCCCCAATGATCACACAATAGAAGGATCAACGAATGATGCCGAAGGAATTCTCCTAGCGAAGGGATCGCCCAAACTTACTTTTTTGGATGCCTTGGTGTCTTCTAGGTGTTGGGTTTTCCTTTTCGCGTTCGTAGATATTTCATACTACAGTCAGAAATTGTACAAATGTGTAATTGTCAGGTCCAGATATTTCATACTACACCCAGAAATTGTACAAATGTGTAATTGTCAGGTCCAGGGGTTGCATGCGAACAAGTTGAGTTGTTCTGACACCATTGACGCCATCTTGTGCAGATCAAAAGTCTAGTCTAGGCCCTTCACGTGGCTTTAGGTGGTCCAGAATCAGGGTTTCTCATGCCCAGCCCTAAGTTGTTGGTGATATCCATGGAACAAAAGAGCAGAACACACTAGTACAAGTAGGCACTGAATTGTTCTCCTGAGCTGCTGACTGGCAGCTTACCTCTTCCTACCTCTTGTGGCATGTGGTTCTCAAAATTATTTCCACAATGTGCTTGCCCATTAAGCTGGACCCCCTGGATGGGCGCCTCTTCACGGAAAGGCTGTAGAAGAACCCTCCATAATTTCTGCATGCTCAATACTAGGCTTGATACTGCCTAAGCATTATGGTTAATACTGGTTCATACTCATGGTTCCAAGAATGAGCTTCAATAAGCTTTAGCCACAAACCAATTGCCGTTTTTGTTCCTGCCCTGCTTAGGCGTTGCCTCGTTGGCATCATTCCTATTGTTGCTGACGCTGATCTGCCGCTTGGTCGTAGCTACAAAGCTCCATGCAGAGCTTTTGCTCAACAGTCGAGCCCAAATTCAGGTGCCTCCATCTAACGCCAAATCACTGGACTCCCTTTACATATCGTGATTCTACCATGGTCTCGAGGTGTATGTGTATATATATGCACTTCCGAATCAAAGGCATACAGGATAATCAACAAATTCAAGTGGTGCAATTCTCAATTCTGGATGGCTCTTCATACGCATGATGCGGACTTTCGGGGGGGGGGTTCTCACGCCATAGGGAACCATGTATGGCTTGAGAACTAGTTTGATTCACCATCATTTGACTAACCATATCTAACCATGAATGCTTCCTACCCAAAAATGGTGGGTTTATTCCCATGGATGGTTCGTCCTCTGGATGACCTGCAGGGTCCGGTCTCCAACCCCATGGCTCGCCTGGTGGATCGCTGGCCCTTCGGCAGGGGCCCATCCAGGAGGTCGGGCATGCCTCAAGCGACGATGGCTGAGCTTCGGAACCATCTTGGTGCCAGGCCGTTGCTGATGATGATGGTGGTGGTGCTGGTGAAGTGTGGCAGGTGATCCTCATTGCTTGAAGGGACGCAATGCAGTGAGTTCTTTTCGGTTACTTACCAGAAGGGTCCCTGCAATGGTCAGATTCAAAAAGGAAAGCCAATCCATTGAAAACCTACGTTTTTTTTGGAGCCACAAAATATCATGAAAATACGTCGTGGGTCAAGTTTCTGAAACATGTTGCCCCATCCTATCTCCAAGACCCTGATTGGAGAAAATAGGGCGGACATCATCGGCGGAGCAGGAAGTTGCTCTCAACGGCCCATGGTCCAGCAGGAGCACTCCACAAAAGACATCTACACGATAGAGCCTGCAACTCCAACTGGGCTCATATGAAACACCAATCCTACTCGGTAAGTCTTACTTCCCATCAGACTTGAGATCCTATTCTTGGGGTACATCATGGTACATTGGTTGCTTGCTCGGCTGCTTACCAGCAACAACTCAGCCTCCTTTGTTTCAAAGGACCCAATCTGCCCATCGCTGAGGCTGCTGCTAATGACTTTAAGCTCATGCTCATTAATGCCATACAACCTCAGCCACCCGCATAGCCAGCAGCTGTGGGGAGATGACATCGGACGCGGGAACCCTGGAATCCAACTGCCCCTGTGGATCAGGGCCATCCCCAAGGTAGACATCCACAGATCAATGTGTTCCCTCTCCAGGATTCCCCTGATGCGAACATAAAATCGACCTATCACTGCGGTGCTTGATGGGAAAATCGACATGAAACCACCCCGTTTTCACCAATTTGGGGGTCGATCTTCCCATCGTTGCTGGGAACCTATGAACAGCTGGTTACTCGATGCTCAAATATGGCCGTCGTGCAGCTCATGACGACATGTCAGGGCATCGGATATAGCCACTGGCCGTTGGGGGTCAAACCCTTGACGCCTGCAGAATTCACACTCCATAATGCTCCACCAGTTGGTATCCATAGTTTCATCGACGAACAGCGACAAGTGGCGGGACCTCCGTTTTGGTGATCTGCTGTTCACAGCGAGTTTCCAACCCATTTGTGGCACCACCTGCCAACTTCCAACCATCAAACGTGCTTGCCTGGACAAACAACAACAGCACGATGTTCACACCATGCTCTCAGGCCATCAGATTCTACAGCAGGTATGCCAGGTGTATCTTCAAATATATCAGTAGTGAGTACGCTCTGGCAAACTCAGCTGGAAGCAGAAAATCCAGAATTTGTAGATGGTTTAGCTATTGAAACTGGTGATTTGTGCTACTTCTAGGGGATCATTGCCCAAATGTAAGTTGGTCTATAGTGATGGCAAGCTCCAGTTTCGTGTGCGACATATGTGTATATAGCTGTGTCTGTATACCAGGTATATATGTATATATATATCATTAGATGAATAAACTGAAGTATTGACATAGACCATTATGTGCTTATATGCTGTATATGTGCATACGCAACATTGTATGATGTAATAAGAACTCTACAAATATATATATATATATATATTTATATATCAAATCAGTGATGGTTATATCATGTAAAACTATACCGTGCACAAGTATCTAACTCTAGAAGCTGTGGCATAACTTTTACTATTTGTATTTCTCTATGTCGTGTTTACCTTGTACGGTGTGTATGTATGCATATATCTATCTATCCATCTATCGATCTATCCATCCATTCATCTATCTACGGTATCTACTGTACCTATCTATGGATCCATCCATCCATCCATCCATCCATCCATCCATCCATCCATCCATCCATCCTTGTATTTCACCAAAGAAATCCTGGTAGATCTATCCTTCGATCTCGCTCCAAGGCACCACTGGTCCAAGGGAACACCGTCCAGCTTGGACATCGCCAGCAACACCTGCGCCGCGCGTGGCGGCGTGCCAAGGGGGTCCCTGGGAATGACACCCTGTGCGCCTGTCTAGTATATAGCTGTTGATACCCCTAGGTAGGATAAATTGTTGGGGTGTTCCCTACCCTTCCATGTTTACCTACCCGGTTTTTTTCGATATCTGGCATCAGTCAGTATCCATAATCAAAAAAAAAGGGTAGGTGAACAACCCAACACAGGTACCCCAGTTCGGTCACTCATGGGATGACTTCGCAGCCAGGGTGCATGGAACGGACCCACAGCCATGTGTCCATCAGTTTTGGTGGTTCTCCTTGACCCAGCCATCCCATACTCAAATTCTTGCTGGATACCCTCACAGTCATTGGTTCATATACCAACATTTTGCCATTTATTGGTGATCATGAATCCTAGTTATTCCAACATACCATTCGGTCTGCCCATGGGCTACACGATTTTACCATTCTTGATGTTGCTGTAGGTACTGCACTCTGAGTGCACCACTCACCCCGTAGGGTTCTCGGCTTTGACCCATGACAAGTCATGGGTCATGTGTATCATGTGAGGTTCACCACAAATAATGAACTGCCACGCTACTAACATGTGTGGGATACAACAGCGCATGTCTCTTTGTGACAACATTATGGCATACAAATTATGGTACAACTGTGATGATTGATTCCCGAGCAATACAGTATCACTCAGCAACAATAGTTGGATATGAGAAACTGGACTAGGGGTACAGAGTCAAAAGAAAAGGGATAGATTTCATGATTGTGATCGTGAATTGACAGGCTAAGAAGTTCTCCTGAGTCAATGAGAGTATGGGCAACCCAGGGATGGCAGGTACATCTTCATACAAAGTGCCACCTGCATACCCATGGGTACGATACACCCATGCCACCCTATCCTAAGCTGGACAGGTAACATGTGTATTATACAATCCGTTGGGAGCTCTTGACCAACCATTGCAACTTATACTCCTCCTATGATTGCTTAAGATTCACGGTGGGTAGAACTCATTGATACTACAGCTTACCATAGCTTACCTGCTATTACCCATGGTTCACCCACTTAATATCCTCCATATGGTGGTTTCTCAAAATATGGGTAGCCCCAAATCATCCAATATGAATATCACATGTGTATGTATATATATATATATATAGATATATATCATTTGGTGGTAATGAACCAACCATAACTTTGGGGGTCCCTTATGGCCTGAGACACCACGATGTAGTCGTTCACCATTGTTGCTGGTGACTATCCCCTAGTAATCCCTGTGATTAACCACTGTAAATTTTACTCGTTATTAACCATTGTAATCCTTGTCAATTCCAATTTCTAACCATTATCAATGGAGTTGTGACCCATTGTAATCCCTATGATTAACCATTACCCACTGCCATTGACCATCCCCTAGTAATCCCTATTAATCCCTATAAAAACATTGCCATTAGCTACTGCAAAAAGCCCCTGCGTCCGCCCTTGGTCACCCGCGCATTGGTGCCTGTGTGTTGCCGTTCACCGACACGGCGCAGTGAGCCACGTACCTGTCCAGTATCGGTGACGAGGAAGCTATGGACAACCCTGAAATTGGATGTATTTGATGGATGTCAATGGCATTTAATGGATGTTGATGGATGTTGACCAGCAAAGCTGATAGATGTTAATTCATAGTTAGCCTAACCATCATCAATCACCATTCTACCATAATCTAAGCAGCAAAAGTATAAGTATCCATCAACCATTACTTTTACAATCATGTTTTAATACAATGACTTGACTATTGATGGGTGCTAAAAGTTTACTAACTGATAGTTTACCAGTTCATATTAAACATCATTCATCACTATTAACCAGATGAAGGCTCATCAAGAATGGCAACAACTTCCTTCCGATCAAGCTTTGCTCAGTTTGGGCAATGCCACTTAGCAAAGCCACTGCTAAGAACGGTATTCGAATTAGCAGATTGATGTCTTCACTGCTCCACATTTGCCAGAAGACTGGCAGGATAGGCTACAGTCCAGCTAATGGAGTATGTTTTTTTTTGCCTTCCTGCTCAACTGGCTGTAACTGGCTTTGTCTACCTCGTTGGCCAAACGATCCTGACAATGACCAAAACATCTCCAAACACCATCACCTGGATGGAGTTGCTATTCAATTCTATGCTCTGCACCCAACAAGATGTTCCACATCTGGTCACCATGACAACCGACGCGTGATACAGTACACCGAATTTGGGGATGCTTGGGCTCGCATTGAAATTCACATTGACCCACGTTAGCTTCAGCTTTCAAGGCGGAGGCATTTGGCATTTGGAATAGCCTCTGGACTTCTCGCTGGTGCCACTCACGATAGTAGGGCAATTGGTATCATCGATCTACAAATTGGGGGCGACAAGTTTCAAGACAGGCTTTGTCAAGCGACTGCAGTTGCCACTTCAAGTGGATACGGTGTCCCTGATACAGTTGCCACTTCTGCATCTCCGACATTGGACCATGGTAAAACCAACTTTGATCATCTCCCCACGATTCCGGAAGGCTACCATCTCAACGGATTCAAAGATGTTCAGCGTCGCAGAGGACGGCAACAACATGAAAGTATCACAAAAATAAATCCAACATCTGTTTGTTGAAAATGTGTTACAACATGGAGGTATCACATAGACATAGCTAAGGTGTGCTTGATGCCTTAAGCATTAGAGGAACATTTCTTGTCACAGCATACCGAGGCGTGCAGGAGTGGTGCGCCCTTCGTTGGACGGCGCATTAGCAAGACATGTGCCCAACCACTATTAAGCAGAATTAATCAACTATGATTACTGGTTGATCATGAAAGATTCAACACACTACCAGGATGCCAACTACCTTTTTTGCCCAGTTAATGGAGCTGCTACCAGCATCCAGCATCTATACAAAAGAAGACGCTTTCCTACACCTACTGGTCCAGCTTCTGAAAAGTGGTTCGCACCAAACAATCAGGACACCTACTGGAATCAACGATGCGAATTCAGTTTCAGCATCAAGTCAACCGTTCGCTCTAGAGAAACCACATGCACAAATAGGGTTTCTTAATGGCATGGCACTTAACATTTACCTCCACGGGTCAGGAATCAGCATCATGAAGCTACGAGGTTCTTTCTCAGGGGCTGCCCAAAAATTGGCATGCGGTGATGGGTCATAACTATCCCAAGAATTGGTTTTTGAGGTATGTTCACCAGGTGTAGAGGGGCCCTTGGCCTACACCCATGTCTCAAAAGTTGCTCTTTTGGAGCTGTGACTTTGGAAGCTTGTAAATGTGTCAAGGTCCGTGCGGCAAGACCAGCACTGTTACTTTAACTAAGCATTGGACAGTCATAGTCAAATGGTCAACCTTCATCAGCTATGGCCATGCACCAACAAGAGTTCGAGTCATAGACAAATTGTCAGTGGAAAACCATAGTGGCATAGCCAACACCCTGAAAATCTCACCTTCAATGCTGACCTAAGACTCACCACCTTCCACCATTCTGAGGCCTTCTTAACAACCCAACCACCACGTTCTTCAGATCTTCCGTTGCATCAGCCCTCGGAGCGCCCCAAGGACCTCGGTACGAAATTCCTCTTGGCCACGTCGGAGGGGAGTTCCCGCGCCAATTGCTGCAGTACCTGAGGCGAGTGCTGCCTCGCTGTAGTGGCGCAGGGTTGACAGCTGCGGATTGGTCCTAGTGATTCGCAGTAGCTGCGGATTGGTCCTATGTCCTATGTCTAGTGATTTTCTCCAGTTGTAGTGATCTTTGGTGAACAAATTGCGAGAAATGAAGCCATGAGAGGGGAAAAGATGCGTAATCAACAGTTGCATTCATAGCCTTAGCCATAGACTTAGCATATCTTAGCATCTAACCAAGTCCTCTTCTAGAAGGTCCCTAGAACAACACTTGAAACAGAAGCACCTTCAGTCCCCGCTGAGAGCACCTCCGCCTCCAATAAACAGGCCTCCAACAATTCCTGCCAGTGAGATGTCTGGTGCACCAGAATCAGGCAAGTGGATGTGTGTACCGAGGATGTCTGATGGCTCTTGGACATAAGATATACCTACATGGATGTGCACCCCCACCGCCCACATGCCCAACAGTGCGATGGTGAAGATGTTCCTTCCCATTTCATGTCCTCAACCCAGTGTCCCTGGTGAAGATCCCAAAGGAGCAGGAAAGCGTTGTTGGAACATTTGTCTGTTCAAATTTGGTGATAATCCTATTGGCCCACAACCATAATACGCATATGGTCATTTTTATGTGCAGATAACCCTGACAAAAAATTGAGAAGTTGTTCCTCCTTGACATGTCGATTAGTTACTATTTTTTCGGATTTTAAGGGTTTGCTGCATTTACATGGATAGTCATAGATAGCTAAAGATAGCTATAGATAGTGAAAGATAGATATAGATAGTTATAGATAGTTTCAGATATGATAGTTTGACATAGTTTTAGAATGTTTGAGATAGCTTTCGAACAGTATAGATAGTTGAAGATAGTTTGACATTGTCAAAGATAGCTATAGATAGTTGAACAATAGCTGCTCGATAGATGGACATGTAGACAGATACAAATGTAGGTAGATGTAGATAGATATGGATAGACATACATAAATATAGATAGACATAGATGGATATAGATAGATATGAATAGATATAGACAGATATGGGTAAATATAGATAGATTCAGATAGATATGGATAGATATAAATAGATATATATAAATATGGATAGACGTAGATAGATATAGGTATATAGATAGATATAAATAGATATAGGTATATAGATAGATAAAGATAGCTACACATATATAGATAGATTTAGATAGATATAGATAGATATAGATAGATATGGACATAGATGTAGATATAGATAAATATACATATAGATGTAGATATAGATATAGATATAGATACAGAGATAGAGATAGAGATAGAGAGAGAGATAGAGATAGAGGGATAGAGAGATAGATATAGGTAGGTAGATAGATAGATCGGCAAATACGCAATTGGACAAATAGAATCAAATAGATGTGCGTGTGTGCGTGTATGTGTGACCTGCCTGTGTGCTTTACAATCGTGCAGCTGGCAACCAAGGATCTCAGGATTTCAGCAGTTCCACCAACCATGTTTCGTGGCCACTAGAAACAACAAGGGTGCCCCGAAATGGAACATTTTCCGGACTAAGTCATGTGGAGCAAAACATAGCTACGGAAGGGAAAGGATAATGGCGGCAACTTCAACTCTGCAGGAATAGGGAAATTTATTGGCAAAGTTCCTGGCCTCAAAAAAATGATTAAGCAGCCTGGTAGGTGGCCGTGTGTGGCCGGTCTGATCTGCACAGGCCCGTGGACAGCCAACCCAAAAACACCTGCTGCCCAGCCCTCCGACACTGTCCTTTTTGTTGGGCGTGCTCTTCTTTAACGCAAGTTTGGGCACTTTCCTGAAGCGATTCTCCAAGTTAAAGCATTCTGACAACGGTTGACTATCACTAGATATCAACCCTGATATAATCATAGTCAAGACTGGAAAGTTGGGAAGGGGGAATTGCAAAAAGCGCAAGCGACTTTTGCGATAGCGGTGGAAGCATAGAGCAGAACGATGCAGCAGCGCATGTTTTGTTCATCAACGCTTTCAGCCTGGCAACGTGTAGGATGCTGATTTGAGGGCCGCCATATGCGTTGTCAGCACTTCTGCCGCCTCTTGAAGCTCTGGTTTCTCAGTTGGTACGCGCCCTCGTGTCATCTTGGATGCTGAAGGTGCTTTTGAGTCCTGCTTACTTCCACGGACAAATTTGGTGATGTGTGCAGTCACTTCAAGATCACTTCCTCATTGGCCAGCTGAAACTGTTGCGCTGTCCCCTCATACCCACTACTCGAAGATGGGCAATCTCCTCCACATCAGGTAGTATGACGATATGTGCATCCAACATCATCCAACCAGCAAGGGTTTTACACTGTGTGTCTGCTTGTTGATATTCATCTTTATCGGAGTCGAATGGAAATTGCGTACCTGCATTCTCTTGGAATGATATGACCCACATCTATGGGCAAAAGGACCTGATCCCAACATAGGAATGCGAAAGCAAGGTGACCACAAAGTTGCTTAAGCAATCTGCCTGGCTTCTGTTGATATGGTTCGGCATTTACCACTATTATTGCTGGTGATCACAATAATTCCTAGGAACCTGTACAAATTCCCGCTCATTTCAGGGGGTTGCGGTGCACACCAAGGGGGTTATGACATGCGCCGGAAAGAATGTATCGGTCGTTGAGACGGCGACCCATCTGTCGCATCCGTCGTCTTTGGCTTCTGTTCCACCACCTGCAGTCTGCGTATCCAGAACATGGCCAGCTGCAATTCTTTGATGGTCATGGTTTTGCTCAGTGGCATGGCCATTGTGGATGCAAATCCCATGTAGATGGTGTCACTTCAAGCCCATGCTAACTGGCGTGAACGTTTCAAGCATAGGACTGGCTCGAAATGGGAGACCTGGCACCTGACGGATCTTTAGACTCATGGCAACGCGCAGCTGGATGTGTCTCTGGCATTCAACCATGGTTAGCTTACGACCCCTTACCGGCCCCATAGCAGTTGCTAACTGGGGATGAACATCCAAGTAGGCAAATAAGACTGAACACTTGCACAGCCACGTGCCAGCGCTTGTGATTCAAAGTCCTCTCCCAAAGAGTGACGTGTCCTGTGGGTTCCCAGCTTACAGAGTCACCTTTCTCTCAATTTCACCGAACAAGAGGCAAAAATCCATCTTTCTTTTACTTAACCATGGATCTTAAATGATCTGAATATCAACGAATCAATGATTCATGTCCACCTTTCACGTTGTTTGACTGATCCCCCACTAGCCTTGTGGATTTTCCGGGGGACCCCGGGGGACCCCGCAAAAACCCCGCGTTGTGCCGTGCGTCCCAGTGTCGCCTCCCAGACCACTCCGAAGGATCCACTGCCCAACTCTTTGATTCGATCGAAGACCCGGCCATTGATCGTCACCTGGAAATCGCTGATCATGAACTGATCATGCACACTTCATGGTTGATCAGCTCTATAGTGCTCATGGTGATGGTTAGTTAATGGTCAGTGTCACACTTCATGGTTGATCTATAAATCTATGTTGATCAGCTCACACTTCATGTTTGATCACTTCTACAGTGCTCGTGGTTTATCAGTTCTGTATGTTCTATAGTGGTTTCATGTGGTTACCATAAAGCTTGTTTTTTTTAAGTGGAGCAGATGAGAAGTGTTGGTTAACAATGAACCAAGCCGTTGGTTCAAAGCAACAGTTCTATATCCTAGCAGTTCTCAACCAAGAGTTTCATGAACTAATTAGTCGCCCATAAGCATGATTCTTGGTGAGCTTTAATAGTTCATAGTTGACTGAGCGTCATTCATTTGGAACTACTATTAACCACTATGAACCACTATACTACGATTGACCTACTATAAAAGTTCATGACCATTGGTTTGGTCATACTACATTATCTGCCCTTTGGTTGGAACACCATCCCCTTTTTCAAATGCCCCTGGCTCCACCATCTAGATACGGCCATTGATTCATCAACGGTGTAATAAATGATTAATATCTGGCTGTAATAAATGTTAATGAACGACATTTACTACTGTAAACAATCATTTATTACAACATTGACAATGATTGATATCATTAATATGGTGGTTTCTTAAAATGGAGGTACCCCCAAATCATCCACTAGTAATCATTTATAATAATCAACCAATCATTTTCGGGGTTCCCTATTTTGAGAAACACCCATATCTGTGTGTTTACGAATGTTAATGAACGTCACTACTGTAGTCATGGCTCTCAGGTTGGAGCCTACAGCCAGGTATCTCGGGTGCCTCCTGGGTTCAGGTGACGCCCCTGTTGGGAGCCCGACGTGTCACCAAAGATGAAAAGGGATGACCAGATTTATTCTTTATAGAATATACAATCGAAGAGTATTCAGTATTCCCAAGCATTCCCAAGCATTCCAGCTCGCATTCCCAGCCGCATCCATCTGCTTAACCAAACTCAGAGAACTCTCACCATGGATCCATCAGATTCCATCAGTCCTATCATCAGCCCATGGATCAGCCACCGGTGGCATCTATGGATCCCCTCGCGGGGCCAGGGCTCCCCACCGGTGGAGCAGCGCTCTTTGGTGAAGCCGCCATGGATTGCATCACCACCTGCGACACCTGAGCGCCAGCGCGGCTTGGCAGGGGACCCATGGCGCTGGGTGGCGCCACAGCCATAGGTTCTGGTTGGTTAAGCATGATTTATGATGGTTGGTTAGTGTTGGTTAATGGTTATGGTTGGCTAATGTTGGTTAGTGTTGGCTAATGGTTCAGAACTATTGTCATTAGATTCTTTGATATCAAAACTGTGTGGCTCTTTCTCAAAATAGGCGACCCCTGAGTCGTCCGATGTTAGTCATTTATAACGATGGACCGACCGTTTTGGGGGGTCCCAATTTTTAAGAAACCACCATGTGTTGGTTAATCGGTCAATAGTCAGGACTATGGTGATTAAAAACCATGTAGCAGATGCTACTTACTACTTGTATTGATTTCAAATACAGCCTTTTGATAGAAAGTAAATTGCTTGGGTGATTAGTGGATTGGTTCTACCAGTGATATTCCCATCATGATGACCCCATGAATTGGTGGAAAAGCTCCAATGGTTGAAGTCGTATCTTGTGCCCTAGCCAGCGGTTGTTGCTGCAGTTGTGGCTGCGCTTGCAGATCATGTGGTTGTTTCTCAAACTAGGGACCCCAAAAACTGGTTGGTTTATTACTACCCATGGTTGATAAACAAGATGATTTGGGGGTCACCCCATTTCAAGAAACCACCGTGTGATGGTGATCATTTTCCCATCGGTCTCCCATCCCCATCCCCTTGCGCAACTCGCAACCGTCGCGGCGCTGACGGCCCCCACCCGCTTGGGCGGTGCAGATGCTGGGCTCCTGGGAAGAGTGGACTTCTGGGTATGGTTTGTTACTATGAAATGACACATGAAATGATGAAAGGATGAAATGATTTAGATGGAAAATCACCATGAAGGTAACATCACAAAGCTGCGAAGGATTGAGTTATGGATCATATGGCTCAATGGATGCCCCATATCCGCATGATGAAACCATGGTGCGAGAGTAGGGGTGTAGCACAATGTAGCTGTGCAGTGTCCAGCAGTGTCCTACGAGATGGTTGGTATACTTGTTGCCGGTAATGGGTCAGAATGAACCCTTACAAACCCGCTTGGGATAACCCACAGCTTCCTATGAACCACAGGGTTCTAGCCATTGCTCATGTGTCTACACTGACACCTGCAAAACTACCTGATGTGATCGACTGGATGTTGCCAGGGTTCATAGGATTCCGTGCCAAAAACATGGCACATTTCCCAGGGCCTTCAAACCATTCAGACAAACAACATGGGTATGCAGAACGAGGTCAGAACCCCTCACCATACCGTGAAAAGGTTGCGAGTCCACAGTGCAACTGCAGAGAGAATTCCTGGACGGCTGTTGAACCCGATTGCAACTTTGGACCCATGCCTATTTCTCCGTCGAGTCCCCATTTGAACATTTTTCCGTTTGTTTCATCACAGAATCTCATCTGTCCACTGGCTTTGCGTGTCACCCGGTGCTCTGCCAAAGATCTCCGCGGTTGATGATGCTCATGGGTTCCAACATGTCTGTTGACTGACAATCTGTGATATCTCATTTTTCCTACTCAAGGCATATATCTCATATTGTTCTGTATGCATGTCTATGTGTGTACGTATATTTGTAGTTGCACATGTAGAATCACCATATATACACACATATTCATATATCGTTTACATTCACGCAAAAATGTATATACACCGCATGTGTTGCTATTGCGCGTGTACATATAGATATACAAATATACAAATAGACATATAATATATATATATATATCAACCGTAGGGCAGGACTCAGGACCTTCCGCTGGGCCCCCGGCTGTGCTGGAATGGAATTGGCACGGCTCAGGACCGGTGCGGGCTGTGTCCACAACGCTCGTGGGGCCACAGGCGAGGCCGTGGAGGGCCTGGCTCGGTTTTCTATGGGTTTTTTGGGGATGATCATGCTTAATGATAGGGAAAACCAAGGGATTTTCTAGGGTTAAGTATGGTTTATAGGGATGATGATGATGATGATGATGATGATGATGATGATGATGATGATGATGATGGTTAACAAGAGGGATGGCAACCATCAAGTAGGACTGTGACCAACTATATGGGGATTTCTCGACATGATTGCTTTATGGTGGCTCAGGGGAAAATCACCGACAACAATGGTTGACTATGAGATATGGTTGATTCTGAAGACAAAGGAAACTGCGAAAGATGTTTGTTTTCGTACTATAAATGTTTTTTTTTTTTTAAGTGGATGATTTTGGGGTACCCCTCCATTTTGAGAAACGCCCAAATAGATGGATAGATAGAGAGAGAGGGAGGAATTGACAGGTAGATAGGCAGGTAGAGAGCGATTCATAGGTAGATCGAGAGATTGAAAGGTAAGTAAGTCGGTGGATTGCGTAGAAAGATTGGATAAATAGATATAGAACTACAAGAAAATGATTAGATAGATCAAATCACCTCTGATTCTATAAATTGCATTAGATCGGAGTGATCCCAACAAAAAAATTCATCTTTGAAGATAGTTTGCATGTGCTGCATAAGCTCCGCCAAAAGGGAAGGATCACCGGAACTTCCCCCTCAGGCGCGGAAAGAATTCAGGCGCGGAAAGACAATTGGTAGACCTCAAAACTGGGGTACTGCCACCAATATCATAGAAATATATAGAAATCATTTAGGAATATACTGGCAACTGGTAGTCATGTATTACATTACCAGTCTCAAAGTATAAGATGTTTGCTTTTATCAAATTGCTCATCGAGGTGTTTCCATCAAAATCGTGGTGTTGCCATCGTGAAAGGACAACGGTGACAAAAGTACATTGTACATCTGTAGATGGGGATAGATGATGATAGATGGGCGGTTAATGGTGATTCATTGTGGTTATGCAGCCAGTTTTCACCAAGATTGGTTTCAACAAGTCTAAACCCATCCATTCCATCGTTCATTGCTCTACCACCCCGGGCGATTTCGCCGGCGGAACCGAATCCGCCAATCACTTTGAATGGACGTTTATCAGCTCAGTGTAGCTGGGTGTAGCAGCTGGCACAGAATGGCGCTCACTTCATAAGTGAAGACTTGGCAAATCAAAGTAACCCCAGCAACCTCACTTCATTGACTTCCAAAGGGCCAAAGCTTCCGCTTTGGCCATCCAATCACCAGCCATGGATGTTGTCCTCAATGGCTTGCTGTAAACCCCTACAGAAACAGCTTCTGACAATGGGGAAGCACCCCCTCCACCTGATCATGGCTCTGGGGCTATGGTATCGCCATGACCAGGGACTCATTCAAACCTGTACAAGTGGTATAGAAATATGGAGCGTATTGCTTCAGTAGAAAAATACTCATTCTGTATATTCCAACTACCGTTCCCATCCCGTACCCTCAACTACCATTGACCAACTTTGACCATGATGGTCCACTATCCATCACGAAAAAATGCACGCTCTAGCATAACCAACCTTGATCAACCACTAACAGCCTCAAAAATGAACATTCTTAGCCATTCTTAACACTGTTTGAGCATCATAAACCATCATGAACCATCATTGACCATCCCCAAACATCATCAATGATTCTTAACCATCATTAACCATCATGAACCGCTGTTTAAGCCCTATTCACCACCAGTTATTAACAACTATGAGCAATTATCCATTATGAACCACGGGTAATTAATCATCATTAACCACTATGAAGACCACTACGAAGCCCACTTGAACCATTTCTAGCATCCTGAACCATCATTAGCCATATCAGCCACCAGTTAACAACCACTATATGCCATCAATATCCATTATGAACCATCATCATCAACCATCACGAGCCAGCAGCTCAAGCATCATCAACCATGACCCACCATGACCCACCATGACCCACCATGGCCCATCACCCAACACCACCGGGCAGCCCGGGCCTGGCAAAGGTCGTGGGCCTGGCAAGGCTGGGTGGCACCTGCGGCGCCTGCGGCGCCTGGTTCACTGGGGAAAAGCGTCCTGCAGAACGGCGCTTCGGAGGTCCCCGGAACGGATGGCTCCAGCTGATGGGTGATGGGTGATGGTCAGTGATGGTTGGTGGGTGCTGGGTGGTGGGTGATGGTTGGTGGGTGATGGTTAAGTTGATGATTTAGTGGATGGTTCAGTTGAGACGAGGGCTAAGTTGATGTTGAAGCTGATGGTTGATGATGGCTCGCGATGATTAATGATGATTCATGATGATTAATGCTGGTTCAGTTGAGATGATGGTCAAGCTGATGGCTCGTGATGGTTGATGATGATTTATGATGGTTGGTAATAGCTAAATATTATATATCATTCCAAAGTATCAACAATCATTAACCATCGTGCACCAGCTTGTAAAATGGACCAAGCAGAATGGTTCGACCATTAAATCATGATCTTGAAATACTATAAGTGACCAATTTTGAACAAAGATCATTAGTATTGGTCAGCTACTATCCTAATATTCAACCAATGTATTCCACCATTTTGGACAGAAGTTGACTTTGCTCTACTTGGCCTTGTTCCAGAGACTTTCGTGGAAGAAGCCACCACTCGGTTTTCCAGAAATCAGCGGCTGTGATTCACTGTAGAAAATACCCAGAAAACTGCGTTGTGTAACTTGGTCAGAAAGGCAAATCACGCAGATTGTTTTACGGTGCATATCCACTAAGAATACTGTAACATTTATCTACCTGTAGATATTGGACTCTCCAAAAAAAATGCCTTGCTGGCTTGTGTACGACTGATGCCCTTTTCTTACTAGTTGGTCATTGCTGGCAAGCAATTTCAATCCTCAAACTGATATCACTTGGTTGTTTCTCAATACAGTTGATTTGTTGGTTTTTTGTACACAAACAATTGTGCATGTTGCGTATGACCAGCTAAATTGGGTGTACTCCCATTCACTTGCTTATCGATTGCAGCCCATATGAATAGGTCTGTTGGTTCTTGTTGTTAACCACTATTCTTAATGACCATTCTGAAGCGCTATTAATGAGCATTCTTAACCATTGCAGTATTAACCATTATTATTGCTTATAACGACTATTGTGAATCATTATCACCATTATAACCTTCTTAAACATCAGCCATTGTTGACCATTGTTGCATAGACCAAACAAATATGGTTAATCCCACCACGCGCTCACCCCTCCTTGAGGACTCTGACCAGGGAGAAGCGGCTGTGGGGACATCGCCACCACGGGAGACTGAACCTGCACGGATCACGCAAGATCCATGGTGTTTACCACAACAATATGGGATTGACAACGGTTGATAGTGATTAATAATGCTTAATAATGGTTGATAATGGTTAATAATGGTTGATTTGATAATAGTTAATTAATAATGGTTGATCATGGGAAATCATGGTCAATAATGGTATTTGCAGTACTTAATAATAGTGATGAATAGTGATGAAAGACATAAATGATGTACTCCCCATGGCTGTTTGGTTTCTCCGGTGATGATTCTTTGGGGATGGGCCAGGGCGATACCCACTGTTTCATACGGGGATAGGTCATGGCCATGGCGATGGCTTCGCAGCCGAGTGTGAGCTTTCCGAGCTTCACAAGGCCAAACAACCGTCGATAGGGGGCCTCAAAGAGAACAACAAGTTGGGGGTCCATGGTTCATGGTTGATAGTGGTGATTCACAGTTGATTAACAACAACAACATCAACAACAACAACAACAACAACAACAACAACAACAACAACAACAACAACAACAACAACAGCTCTGAATACTCCAGAATCACAGCAAAAAAAACTCAACAGCACCAGTTTCTGACTTTCCAACGTTGCCTTGGCCTTCTCGCTGTGGCCCCCCGGGAACCGCGCTGCCCACCTTGGTCACCACGTAGCGCGCTGGAGGCGATCCCACCTGGGTGATCCGGCAACGGTGTGATATATCTGGCGTACTGTACTTGGGTGTATCTACACCCAAAAAAATGCCTAAAATATAACTCTTGGACCCTCTTGGACTCTTAGGTGTATATCTTGGGCGTCCTAGGTTCTGAAAAGAAGCTGCCAAGAAATTTCTTTGAAAAATGCAGCGATGCTTTTGAAAAGGACGAAAAAGTTGCCGTGAAATCCTCCAGGCGCGCGCACGGGCGAACCCGCAGCCGGGCTGATGGGTGACTTGACCACCGCAGGGCCAGGCAGCGCGGCCGGTGCCTTCACTGGACTCGCGTGCGCCGCCTTGGCAAGTCGTGGAAGATCCAAGAAATGCTTCGCGGTGGCTGTTGGTTCGCTATGGCATGGTCAAGTATGGTACTGCTTAATGATTGGTTGATAGTTGATGATGACTGATATGGGTTGATATTGGTTGATGCTTGGCCTTTGATGCGGAAGGTTCAGCTGCCAAATGTCGTTGATCGGGAAAATAGTCTTACATCTTGTGTACTGGAAGAAAAGGAACCGTTTCACCCATGAGGATAGACCAACGATCAAACTGTACTGCTTCAAAGGTGCATTCGGATATTCTTGGGTTAAACAAAGTGTAAGGCATGTGGTGAAGAACAATCGAAAAGAGCTACCAGCCTATGACTTATATATTCATATATATATAAATATATATATATATATATATATAATTATACATATATATATAATTATACATACATATATATATATATATATATATATATATATAATTATACATATATATATAATTATACATACATATATATATATATATATATATATATATATCTGTTGAATCTATGGCCGTTCCTTGGGATTTCATCGTGGCTACACCTTCCCTTCAAGCAGCACGTACATGTTCAGGACCCCGAAGCGCTCAACAGCGTGGACCGTATCCCTTGGAGCTTGCCCTGCCAGGACCGCCCGACGCGCACCCTGCCTTTGGGCTTGTCATACTCACAACTCTGGGATTTCCTGGGGCAGTTGCGGCAGTCCGTCTTCCGCCACCATACCAAGTGGTACCCCCAGGGGTGCCACTTGTCGGTGAACATCACTGTTGGATACCACTCACGTGGTGAATTTCACTATGTGGCCAGGAGCTACCGCTCTGATCATGGCCTCTGTCCCCCTGCTCAACATCCAAATTTCTCCGAATTCTAACGTTGGGCATCCTCAACGTCGTGGAAATAGCCTCTCAATATGAATGTGTTTGTTTGAACATATTTACATACATATGTATATACATATATGATTAGATATACGCATGTCTGTATATGTGTTTATATATGTATATATATATATCAGTTTATCGTTGATATTTGCTGTATCTCTTCCCAAATTCTCTTTGTTGCTTATTTGTTCTATTCGTTGTACAATGACAACAAAACAATTAGTTTCGGGAGGAAAAAACAATATTGAGGATTTCTTGGTTGGTAATGGTGGTTGTGAAAAACATCCTAGCGTATCACTAGATATTCTCTAATGCTCAGTTTGTCGGTAAACGCTAATTCTATTCTTTCCTAGCCCACTTAGCTCTTCTTTTCTTTATCCTTGGCAGTGACATGGTATTGTAAGTTGTTGATGAACGGTCACTGGCACCATCTTAGTCTTAGCCATGTCCTGAGTTGATGCTGACTGCTTGATAACCTGTTTAGCCGCCTCCCCAATTGTCACATAGAAATTGGTCATAGAAAAAAGTAGTCAATCGTGGCAATTCTGAGTTGATTACTTACACGGACTCGATGGACTGATAGGTGGTTTCCCAAATTATGGAACCCCAAAATTGGTTGGTTTGTTACCATAAATGGGAAATGAAGGATGATTCGGGGGTACCCCTGTTGTGAGAAAGCCCCACTTATCTTGTTGAATTCCATACTTTGTGGAGGCTTACTTGGTATTTGGCCCTGCCCCTTCGCAACTAATTCCTCTGCTTATCTTCATGCCATTGTGCGCCAAGATACAAATCAATCCATCAGCCTTCTTTGGAGCTGCTATTCATCCCTTTAACCTGCGTGGATCTCTGATACCAAAAACTGCGGTCCCAGATCGGAACACGCCACCTGTTGCCCCCAACGAAGCGCCCGGAGCACCTGCCACTGGAATGTAGACCCGCGGTGCTGATGGTGCGGACGCCTGGGAAGCTGCGACATCAAGCTGGTTTCGTGGTGACCAGGTTGGTTGATGTTGGGCAAGGGTGATTCAGCTTGGTTAAGGTTGATTAAGCTTGGTTCTATAGTGGTGGTTGATCTTGGCTGATGATGAGTGATGGTTTATGTTGCTTAGTGGTGGTCTTATGCTGGTTCCTGGTGGTTAATGGTGCGATGCTGGATGATCGGTGAAGAGCCCTCACCAAACCTACCGCGACTAAACATGTGTAGTACGATGTATGTGTCTCTGTCTATGCGTATATCGATCTATACAATACATACATATAAAAGATTCGAGTATACTGGATAAATGATCATCCCGATATCTATGTACAACCCAGTTTGCATATTTAGCCACAGACAGACATGCATTGAAAGATGCATATGCACAAGTATTTCGAGCCTTGAGCGATGTGACCCCTGTGGCCGGCACAGCTCAAGACATGGCCGTATCTCCTACAGAATGATCTATCCACTGACGTGGCTCGTGGCTGTTCCAAATGTTGGTTCATGATGTCCAATTCCTGCAGTCATTCAGAATAATCTGATGATTCATTTATGGTCCAACCTGGCAATCGAATTGTTTGTGCAATCATGCAACAGGCTTTGTAAACCGGAGAAAACCATTCCAAATCCTATCACAACCGGGTGACACAATAAGTTTGAACCCTGGTTGATCTAATGGCCTCGATGATTATGGTGCTTCATTTCCTATAAGAAATGATAAGCTTGGTGAAATGAATCAAACCATCTACTAAGCTTTCCTATAAGAAATGATAAGCTTGTTTCTTCAAATCTCACCCATCTGGCTGTCCAGGCGGCTCCAGTCACACGATCCAAGTCGAGCTTTCAAACTCCCGACCGTGGCAACTGTGATTTGCTGACTTACTTGACGAGGTCCACATAAATTAACCAGAAATGATCTTGTCAAGATAATATGTGGTAGTGACCCACCAAACCATCCTCCCACGCTGATTCTGTGGCACAGGGGGTTGCTGAGCATCCAGGCATGCTGTGGGCTCGGATAAGGTCGACTTACCTGGAGGACCCACCACGAACCAGCTGAGTGAGGTAAACTTTTGCACAAACATATAGGATGGGTTAACAACCAACCAACCAACCAACCAACCAACCAACCAATGGTTAATGATGAATCGTGGGGGATAAAAACCAACAATAATAGGAGAGACCATACCAGCTATATATGGCTATGGGTCAAGCAGAAAACCAACCAATTTCATGGGGGATATTCACCAACAATTTCAGAGGGAAAACTGAATCAGGGGGACTAAGGGTGAACTGACCCACAGCCGTATGTGCACACATCAACAGAAACATACTGCAGTTACACGTGATATCAAACACGTGTAGTGGTGCGTGAATTATGCACACAACATGCCTCTCAACATGATGACCTGAATAAACATCCACTACAGCATCATGGGTTATCAACCGATTAACCACCGCAATCAATTTTGTTGCGGTAGTATTGTCGACGCATCAGAAGCCATTCATCAAACACCGTTATCAACCACTAAACATCCGTTAATTTACATGCATCAATGACCACCGGTTAAGTAAACACTAAGCGCATCATGATTCATCATCTCCGAGTTTGTTACTGGGACTCCCTGCCTGCTGTATCATTGCCATGCTCCGGTGCTGAAAACCCAACCACAGGTTGGTTTCGAGGAAAAAATGTACTGACGCGGGACAGGAACGACGGAGATGACGGCTGGGAGTTGATTGCAGCAATGTCGATTCGTTGGTCCGTTGCTGGGTTGCAGTTCACCCATGGAGGTTTTGCATGGGAGGTGGAACGAACCAATGTCAGTGATGGGGATCTGGGATCGCCAGTCACCACCAATCAACAGGGGCCCCCCCATCGTTCAACCACGAGACCTCCGGCTGCAGTTTGTGGCTGCAAAGCAGTTTTGGATCATCCAAATGCTGTAGAACTGTTCATTGTCCATCACTGACACCCCAAAATACTGGAAAAACTAGGGCTCAGGCCTCCACTTCAACAGTTGACACAGCCGGACCCATTGGCGACCCAGCCAAGCCATGGGGTACAACGGGTGTGGACTCCTCCATGGCGTCCCAGACTCCATGGTGATTGTTGGTTGGTATGGCAGAACCTTTGCCATTTCCAAAGCTAGAAACTCGCTCGTCAGGATGCAGTGGCTTGCCAGGTGTTCATGTTGATTCATAGGGCCCAAAAACCTAGGGTCACAGCGGAGCGCTCCTTCCCTTTTTCGAGCCATGACAGGCTCAGCAGCAACTCACATGACAGGCTCGTTTAAGCAGAGGCATCCACGCGGACCCGATGATGTGGGAGCTTCAAAAATTGATTCCAATGCATCAGGACAGGATGTGACTGAAGTCCAAAATGAGTTGACCTAAAATCATGGGTTGGTTAGGTGCTTCGTTGGTTGAGTAGTGATAGGTGGGAAATGGTTTTCAAATGTCTTTCTCAGTCGGCTGTCAATATGATGGGAAAGAACTGAACATTCCTTCATGCCTGGATTTTGAGGCTGGGTGATGGTGACTGGTTCAATACCATTTCGCATTTCTGGATGTGTTGGGGGGTTGAGATGGTTGGGGGCTACCCTTAATGAGACTCGGGTAGGAACATGTTGGAAGCCTGATGGATGTGCCCATCCAAATGGGATTGGTGAAAGTAGTTGATCAACCGTTGATAGTCTTGAAGTTACATGTTTTTGCTTGCTTGGAAATGTTCGAATATGTTCTTCATTGTGATATGTTCGGATAGAAATGCGGAATAGAGATGCATTCAGGTGGCACGAACACCTATTTTAAAAAAAAACTGATCTAAATTTCTACTGTTGTGCCGCTAATGAGTCATGACTTTAGAGTAGAAAAACTCATTTCTCTTCAGCCGCTGAACTGGAAAAAACACTGAAGAAGCTAACTCAGAAACCACACTGGTGCGCTCTAAATTACTGGGGTAAGCCTTGATTCAACTAGAAGCGTCCACAAATGTGAGGTACTCCTAGACGACTTGAAATATCCTTTCGAAATTGATCATTTCTAGTCATTCAGATCCTGTTTGGGGGGTAATCTTAGGAAGCACCTGTCGGCAACTTTGAATGTCCTTCCTCTCCATGGATGACACATGAAACAACTTGGGGATTCACACTTTGAGATCACCGAGTCAGCTGCTCACCATCTCACCGCGACAGAAAATGTTCCGTTGGTCCGCCGCTCTCCGGGACTTGCAGGTGAGTTGCGCAAAAATGGAGCTGGACTGAAGACTGAAGAATCGAAGCTGGCTCGAAAATGGCAGCCCATACTTCTTGCTTCATGTCAGATCCCATCTTGCAACTTGTAAAAAACTGCTATGTCAACTGCTGTCGTTATCATTCGACGAACTCTTTGGTTCCAGTAACAAGTATCCCAAGAAATGGTTGGACTACTTTAAATGACTAATGTTAGATGATCGAAGGGTATCCCTATGACTTGAGAAACCACCATTACCGTCATTCCCAACACAACGTTGCTGGCGAGCGCCTCCGATGGTAGCATGGACCATGAACCTCGATTGACACCCAGGGTCTTTGTAGCCTTGGGATACAGAGTACTTCTCTGCCAAGAATTCAGCGATGGAAGTCAGTACCCTCCGGTTAAGTAACCGGCAATGGAAAAACCCACCAATTATTGGTAGTTTGCCGGGGGTTCCCCACAAAAAGGGTGATTTTCCATTGCTATGTTAGTTTACCAGAGGGCATTCCCTTCAGAAAATTCATCATGTGCCTTAACGTTCTACCCCATCGAATGATGCAACCATAGCAATGATATCAGCGTCAGATGTTGCAAAATGTTTTTCATAGCCAAATCATTAGTGTCACTTCACCCCCTTCCCACCAAGGAGTTGCAAAATTTTCGGACCTCTCAGAATGGAAAAACCTCCAAGCGATTGCAATTTCGTTTGGAGGTTGCCGCAAGATTTTCGAGCCAGACCCACTTCCATATCAGAAGTACTCTGTTGCACGCAACATGGCACCGCCTGCAGTTCTAGTGGACCACTCGAGCGGTCAGTGCGGGAGCCGATGACACAAGTAGTATGCAAGTGGTACGACACTGGTCATTGATAGGGGACGCTCCAACTACACAAAAGTGATCTCATCTTTTTGATGGGGAAAGAAACCATTTGGGGATACCTCCATGGTTTGGGATATATCCGTGCTTCCATCTTTTTATTTGTGTGGTTATATGAAATTACATCTAGCACATGTATGTAGATATAATCTATATGTGTGTGTACCCATGCAATGTCCTTCACGTATGAGCATTTTCAGTGCTCCTATTCTAGGTGCTGGTTCTGTTAAAGATTCCCCTTGAGAGGATCGGGTCAAGGCTAGGAAATAATCAGGCTTTCAGAGCCCAGAATAGGAAGAAAGGATTGAATTTCATCTACCTGTCGTCAAAGTGCATGATCGGGCGGGGTGCAGCCCTGGATGTTGAGCACTAAATGCAAATAGGCAATGGGCATTTGAGGTTCAGGGGGAGGCTCTGAATCCATTGGGCAGAGCCTGCACCATACAGGATGCCCACTTACACCGGGTCTTCAAGCCTGGGGGTCTTCGAGCATCCAGTTACAGGGGCCGAGAAGCTATCATCAAATAAGTGGATTGGTCGCCCGGGGTCCGTTGCTGAAGCAAGAGCAAACTCAGCTACTGCGAGTTTTCGTGATCTTGTATGGACAAGGCCAAATAATCTCGAAGCTACAGGGGACCCCTCCTAGACAGGGAAGCACCCATGAGTGTTGGGAGCAAAGTCCTCTTACCAAAATGTGGACTCCTGTTTTGTGTGCCAATAGTCCTGGCCCTGAAAGTGTTGCAGCTGTCCACCAAGGAAGCAGGTTTCCTAACACACAATAGTATGTTTTTTCTTACTTTCTTGGCGGCTATTGCGAGTACGGTTTGAAAACGATGCTTGACCAGTTGATTATTGTTGATATTGACCATGCAAAATAAACACCATTTAATCAGTCCGCCAGGCAGCCATTATGTTTAACAGGCAGTAAATTTGCCTATCTTGGGGGTGCACCAAATCCCCTGGACGAAGCCATTTCAGACCAAACAAATAGCAGGGCCATAAACAATTGCAACACGGTATACCCTCCCAAGTCAAAATCAGGGGAAGATGCAGAATGTTCTAGTCTTATTGCTCACAATGAACGAAAATATCCGGCCTCACACGCAGACTGTCACCAGAAGTACAGGCTCAATGCCTTGTCGCTCATTGTCCGCCATTCACGAATATGTCCACTCGTGACCCTTCGGAGAAGTGTCATGGCAGCAATGGTTAAGGGAAATGTAGAAAAAAAAATCTCTGTATCAGTGGAGAAAGCATTGACAAGGTCACGATTCAGATTCCCTGAATCTGTCTGCCCGCATGTCTGCATGCATGCACGTATGGTGCATGCATCCATGTATGTATGTATGTATGTATGTATGTATGTATGTATGTAAGTAAGTCAGTGAGTGAGTGAGTGAGTGAGTGAGTGAAGTAAGTAAGTAAGTAAGTAAGAAAGTAAGTAAGTGAATAAGTAAGCAAGTAAGGAAGGAAGGAAGCAAGCAAGCAAGCAAGTAAGTAAGTAAGTAAGAAAGAACCGCAAGTACATAAGTAAGTAAGTAAGTAAGTAAGTAAGTACGTAAGTAAGTAAGTAAGTAAGTAAGTAAGTAAGAACCGTGAGACCGTAAGTAAGTAAGTAAGTAAGTAAGTAAGTAAGTAAGTAAGTAAGTAAGTAAGTAAGTCAGTCAGTCAGTAAGTAAGTAAGTAAGTAAGTAAGTAAGAGAGTAAGTAAGTAAGTAAGTAAGTAAGTAAGTAAGTAAGAAAGTCAGTAAGTAAGTAAGAAAGTAAGTAAGTAAGTAAGTAAGCAAGTAAGTGAGTGAGTGAGTGAGTAAGTAGGTAGGCAGGTAGGCATGTATGCATGCATGAACATATGCATGCAGCATGCATGTCAGTATACATGTTGTGTTATGTCGTGGTATCTATCGGCATGTGACTGTACGTTTACCATGTCTAAGTCTATGCATCCTCGCGTGCAGGGGTGGATGGTGGACTGATGGCCAAATGGATGTATGTACTAATGGACGGATAATATCTGCTGTACAAACATACAAATGCATAATTGCATATCCATACATCCATGCTTAGGAAACAAAGGCATGTTTGCATATCTGCCTGTCATGCATGAACGCATGTATGTTTGCATTGAGTCAGGCCTAAACAAAATGACTTCGTCAGAGCATTTGATGGAACAGGGTAAATTGTGGCTGATTTTGGTTTGGCGTAGCGCAAAATACTGTCACAAGGTGTGATGTAGTGTAGTGTAAAGTAGTAGAAGGTTGTTTGATGTGGTGGAATGGAGCTTGATGTTGAGTTGCAATGGATTGTAGCGCAGTGTACTTTAATGTGCTGTATGGGTGCATGTTGGTATGCAAGTATGTCTGGAAGCATGAATGCATGTTCATACATTCTTGACCTCGATTTCATATGCCACTAGACTCCCATGATCATGCAAGGTCGACCATTCATAAGGAGTACCCCCATACCCCCAACCATCCCTGAATGATTAGTCCTAGCATCTTGTCCATGCCATGAATTGCCATGGTACACCTTATCCTCGCCCTTTCCAATCTTGGAACTCGCCATCCTGCGGATTTCATACGAAAAACCTTCAACGGGATCGTACCATGAAGTGTTAACTGCTCCCGTTTTGAGCATGGAAAATGCTGGTTCTGAGCATGGAAACTGCTCTCTATTGTTTGCATTTTTTTTGATCCACCTTGTGATCTCCACTTTGTGATCATCCTGTTTTTGGTCCGTGCGCGATTTGCATTCTCCATTTTGAACAACTGGAGAATATAAATGCCAATGGAGTCTGTCTAGAGTCTTTCAACGCTTTCTCCATTTTTCCACTCTAGAAGCAGTAACTGCCGACAGCGGAAACCGTCACATGGAAGGAGATCGCCGAGATCACCGCCACCCAAAATCGTCGAGGAGTCATATATTTCAGAGCGGTTGCGACGTTTTGCATGTCCATTCAAAAGAAATTGACAAAAGGATGACCCAAATTTTGATGATTCCCAACTTCAAAACATGGCTCTGGCATGACGTTGGGTGGCTGGGAGTACCGGCAACTCAGCACGCCGAAAAAAAGTAAGCCAGCATGCTCTCCAGTATTGACGGCTCACTGTGAGAGGCAGTTCAGTCCAGCTGTTTTTCAAATATGCAGTCCTGTTCCATCACTGTGTTACAGTAGATAGGCTTTTCGCCATGGCCAGCAAGTGACAGCCTGGTGCCATTTCTGTCAAGTCCCACGATTTTGCTTCATGCCCAGCGTCACTCGCAACCATTGGCCATCTTGCCGGATTGAAATTTGCTCACGAGTCAGTGGTATGAGTCCGGGAAGCACACCCTTTCGTTTTGTCCCAGTGGAAGCATTCCTGGAAGCTACCAGAACTATGGCTACGACACACCCTCAAACAGAACCAGAAACACCAAAGAGCAAACCAGTAAACATGGCTGTCCATATCGGTCCAGGTACCCTGAGAAGCATTGCCCCAAATTTTGACCTTTCAAAATAATTTTCAATGACCCGTTGATGGAAATCTTGGGATATACCCTGAATGTTGGAGGGTCCCGTTGACAAGTCTCAATGTATCTCCTGAGCTGACTCTGTCACTCCAACCTCGACAGCATCCCCAACCGCTGGCATTGTGAGCACCCCTAGTGTAAGATCTGCGTCAAGCCAGGAAGCCTTTCGAACCAACCAACAAAGCTTGCTCATGGTTGCTCTCCTAGTGGCATTTCAAAAGCACAATGCTCAACTTGCTTTTGCTTTGTACATGGGTTTTTCGGCGCAGAAAGTCGTCGGCATATGCCAGCTGCTGTTTCGATTGCTCCTCTCATACCTTTCGCTGCCTCGTGACCAGCGAAGCTCCCGCCATCCACGAATTTGTCCATTCGTGGAAGGACCGGAGATGAACTCCTCCTGCGGTCCAGCTGACAGCGGGAAAGGTCGTTTTTTGTGTAGCGATTTTGGACGTTCGGCCAATTTTGCTGCGCTCAGACTATCCGTTCATCAAGCAGCATTGGTGCGACAGCTTTGAAGCATTCGACTGACATCTCTTGACATCTCTTGACATCTCCTAACCATCATGATGAACCATAATCAACACCATTAAATCACCATTAATCCCCATTAAATCACCATCAAGTGATCATTAAATCAACACTAAATCACCATTAAATCGCCATCAAATCACCATTAAACCACCATCAAATCACCATTAAATCACCATCAAATCACCATTCAATCACCATTCAATCAACACTAAATCACCATTAAATCACCATCAAATCACCATTAAATCACACCTTCAAATCACCATTAAAACACCATTAAGTGATCATTAAATCAACACTAAATCACCATTAAATCACACCTTCAAATCACCATAGTGATTTGTCTCCATCAAATCATCAAATCACCATTTATCCCCATTAAATCACCGTCAAATCACCATTAATCCCCATTAAATCACCGTCAAATCATCATTAATCTCCATCAAATCACCATCAAGCGATCATTAAATCAACACTAAATCACCATCAAGCGATCATTAAATCAACACTAAATCACCATTAAATCGCCATTAAATCACCATCAAATCACCATTAAATTATCATTAAATTACCATCAAAGCATTGATCACCATTCAATCACCAATAAGTCACCATCTTTTGACATCTCTTGCTACACTTTCAGCAGCGAAGTTTCTCGGATCACCAGTGATGGCCAAGTCGAAGATGGAGCCTTCCCATGAAACTGAAGGAAGAGTAACACGATGTTGGACCAACCGGACAACCACGGATGGTGATCACCCTCTGGCAGGCTGACCATCTTTACTAGGTAAAACCATTATCAGCAGTGGATTTTCCACTTCCAGGGGAGCTTGCGGGAGTGTAATGATCATTAAGATTCGCGATCAATGGTAAGGTAATCTTTTCAGGGTAGCCGCAGCTGGATAGCTAGAAAATGATCCATGATAACTCGAATCATGAATCAACTCTAGTAAATTAAAGAGGTGTCAGCCAGCTCGATGAGACTACCAGAGAGAATCGTTACAAAACAAATCTGCCATAGCCACATCTGGGTGTTTCGCATGTTACACAGAACCTCGAAGTTATCAAGATAACAATCTTGAGATACATAGCCACTTCGAGAAGTTATCCATAGTAAGAGTTTCTTACTATAAATGATGAATACATTGGATGATAAGTGTCTGTGCCCCCAGCTAAACCACCATATCTTCCCACCAGAGATAGGCTTCCCAATAGCACCAGATATTGGCTAACATAAACCGTGGAAGGCGCATCAGCGTATCCACGACACTCCTGAGTTCAGCTCTTCCAAAACCAAATGCCATGACCCTAGGGCAACAATGACATCGATTAATACTGGTTAAGTGTTCATGGGAACCGGTGCACCGTTGTTGATGAGTTGGTAAAATATTTATAATCCGATCCTATGAATAGTTGATGGGTTTTTTCCTGATACTTAGTTATCATTATATAATTGATTCATGGTTGCTCTACTCAGTATCAACCATTGGTGGTGGGTGATCAACAATAGTTGGCAGTGCGCACTTAGCTGGAATCATATGCGTTCAGTGAAGCGAGTGGGGCTATCCAAAAACAATGCTTGCTGCCGCTAGCGGCCAATGCTCTGGCGGATCGTAGCTGCCTGAAATCGTTAAATCGGAAGCGGATATGATCGGGAAGGGTGATCCCATCCCAATCTGATTTCAGTATTCATCTAGTTTCATCCCTGAAGGCTTGCACACATTTGGGTGTGGTTCTCGCCATTCTCAACTGAGCAACCGCTCATTTTTCAGACCATGAACCGTAGCTTGGGTGTTGAGTGTTTGCCCAACCTTTCTGTTCAGGGATGACCTTCAGGTCAGCAGAGCAGTCGGCCGGAGATTCAGTTCAATATCGATTTACTGTGTCACAGTAGAGCGGCGTTTGCCATGGCCGTTGACGAAAAAAACAGAAAAAATTTGTGGCACAGTTCGTTGCTACATGGAGAACTTGGGATGTGGGGCTGCGCCCCGGCGGCCATTGGCTATCTTGCCGAGTGGACAGAAGACCATGAAAGCGCCGGAGAAGTTCAGCGAATGGAAAGCTGACGGTTGATTCATAGTGGTCAATCAGGATTCATGGTGGTTTACTATGGTTAATGCTGGTTTATATGATCAATGCTGAAGCGTTCATGATTGGTTGATGATGGTGAATGCTGATTTTCACCATGTTTTGAAGCGCTCGCAACACCATGCGTATACGTCGAGTATATCCATGAGTGTGGATAGTTTGGGTTGTCCACGGAATGAAGTGGCAACCTAGAAATGAACGGCACGGAAACGCCCATGGGATTCATGTTTTAATCATGGATGCCCGGGGCCGCTATGGTTGAAACAATGGAATCATTAATCATATTGTGACTGATGCCTATACATTTACACATATGTATGTGTATATCTATCCCTCTCAGTGTTGATCCAACAATAGTTTTGTGTACCTATCAACATTGTTGTTGGTAAATATCTCTCCTATTCATAATATCGGGGGACTGGCAACGGTTCACGACCGTACAAGTGCCCTCCACGTGGATGGACCGCATGATGGTTGTTGTTTTGTGGAAACTCAGACACCAACCCGGGATGTCTTGCTATGCCTTGATTGGTTTTGCCGGAAAGACCCAAATGCGTTCGGCGGTCCTACTGATTTCCCCGTCCATGCTCCCTCCTTTGGGTTTGTTTGGTGTCCTTGTTTTTGCTTTGGAGGCCTTGAATTCTGCACACCACTTTTGCTGGCGCGTCGCAGGGCAGTTGACATGTTTTGCTCCTGTGACTGACTGTGTGGTGATATATCTGATGCAACATATCTAAGTATATACGTATGTGCACATGCACGTGTACAAGTATGTTATTGTAGTCGGGAATGGTGCGTATATGTAGAAATACATGTATATACGTGCTACACCTATGTCTACATCTATAGAGAGAGAGAGAGATCTATACACATACATAGTACATACAGCATACGTTTTGCATGCACATCATACTATAGACCTATGTAGATTCATTGCTACATGTGTGAGTGTGTCTGCACGCGTGCCCGCGCGTGGAGATAGATGCATACACGCCTCTGTATACTGCATCGAACTCATCAAACACGTCTAGGTAAACACACACATTCTCTGGGATTTTGGATGATAGCGTTGGAATCTACAAGTTTTCGCCCAAAAGAGCACCGTCCCTCAAGTCACTCACTCACTGTGGAACTCCTCAAATCACAATCTTCTGCTGTTCGTCTCGAAGCGCTTCCAAGGTACTTCCACCCCAGGCAGTGAAGGACAAGGGCTCGTTACTGACTCTCACACCATAGCCTATGTGACATAGAACAGGCACGTGCACAGGCGCCAAAACGAGCTAATCTGATTCTGGAAATTCTGGATACATTTCTTCAAGCATTGGCTTCTCTGAAGGACCGTGGAAAACCATCGTTCTGAATCATTTTTCAGCTGACTGCATGAACTACTGCATCTTCTGTAGCGAGACCCTGGTGTCCACTGCCATGCTACACTGGTACTGAAAACGATGATCCTCCTTGTCACTGAGAACACCTCAGGCAGGGTCAACGTGCAGTTGCGCGGGACATCGCGATCACGACCCCGAAAAATTTCAGCACCACTGGTGGCCTCGTAAGATCAAACAATTGAAATCGGTAACAGGAGGTGTCTAGCTGTCATTAGCTGTCATTAGCTGTCACTAGCTGTCCAACTGCTGGTGTAGGTCTTGGTGCAGCGTCCACAAACTCGAGTCGTGTTTCAACCCTTCGATCACCTGGGACCCCTCCTTAGCATGCTCAACTGCCCGAGGCGCTGAGAACGGGGAGCGATGCCCTCCTGGGAGGCGGTGGTTGCGGTTGCTGTTGATGATTTAAGGGTTGCTCATGGTTGCTCCTAATGTTATCCTTGTTGGCGATTCGGGGTTTCGTGTTGCTTGGAGTTGCTGGTTCTTCTTGTTATTGTTCTTGTTATTGTTCTTTTTTTTCTTGTTGGTTGTTGGTTTTTAGTTGTTGGTTGTTGGTTGTTGGTCGTTGGTTGTTGGTTGTTGTTGATTGTGGTCTGGTTGTGGTTGTGGTTGTGGTTGTGGTTTTGGTTGTGGTTGCTGTTGTTGTTGGTGGTGGTGGTTTTGGTGGTGTCATCGTTGTCGTCGTTGTTGTCGTTGTTGCTAGTTGCTGGTTCTCTATGGCCGGTGTCGTTGCTGGGCTCGGTTGGTGTTGCTGGTCTCGGTTGTTGTTGTTGCTGGCCTTCGATCCGATATCAAATTACTGGCCGAAAAAATTGCTGTTGCTCGTCATTTACGCTAGATAAAGCGACATGGTTTCCTGGTCTGTTCTCAGCAACCTTGGTAGAACTCTAACTTTAAGTAGTTGTACAATGACCAACATGACCAACTTTTTAAGTCATGCGGACTGGCACAACCCCTGACAACTGATCTAATCTCATGGTCTCATCTAGTTGGTGGTTTTATAGGGGATTATAGTGCTTAATGATAGGGGATGATAGCCAACAAAAAAAATTGCAGGGTGTAGAATTAGGCCCGGAAGATTTGGTTTACTCCCATTCGAGCATTTGGTAGGATGACATTGCCAATCTTACCCTGGCTGTCACACCGGCAAACATGGCAACCATGGGGAAGTAGAACTGGCATTCAAACAGAGCTTGTCCATGAATTGTGCGCACCTACATATACACAAACACGCGCGTGTAGAAAATATACATCATATGATATCAAAAAATGAACTACCATCTGCATGCTGACCCTACTTATGAGCGATGTTCCGTTGCTTTACCATCGATATCCATGTGAGCGGGGGCCAGTTGCGTACTCCTTTAGTGCTCTCCCTTACACCGTTTGGTTAACAGCCTCACAATGAGGTCTAGTCAACATCGACCAGCTGCGACAACAAACACAGCCACAACCAACTGCCAACAGTAATCGCCTACAACAAACGCATCTCACGCTGTAGATCAAACATTCCTACGACAGAAATTCCGCACGGTGTATCGGAAGAAACCTGCAAGGACGCAGGCAAATGGGCCTCGCATATTTAGATGTCTCTGCCAGACGTAGTATCTGAACGATGGACTTACATCCCTGGTCTGGCATTTCAAGGCTACACGCATCTGCCTAGTCATCTTCAGCATCAAAGTTGGTCCTACCATCCCCCACTGCTGCTGTTGTTTGTGTGACTCTTCTGTTCTTTGTTGGCTCATGTTGCTTCAACCCTTTCCTGGTTGTGTTTGTTTGCAATCGCACATCGCCCGAGTAATCAGCTCCTGTACACACTCCCAAAAAAGAACTGGGCCAGAGATAGTTCACATTCACCAGCAGCGACTCATCTGGAACTGCCCAACATCACATGATATGTTCAACCCTCCTTCCAGAGACATTGAAAAGAAACTCACCACTCAGATCCCCAACTGCCAATCCAAGGATCTTCGTACACCCTCAACCCGTCATCAAGGAAGCCATCAAGGCTCAGAGTATCATCTTCAGCTCAGCGGTCCTGAGAGCTTCGACAGCGGATGTCCAACCAGAAGAGTTGGAGAGAAACCAATGGTTGGTCTAAGCCAAGATGGGAGAATTCATCTTCAACAATACATGGTTTCATCTGAACCAAGATGGGAGAATTCATCTTAACCAATACTGTCTGGGCAAAGTATATCAAAACCCATGTCGCCGTTGAGCAGCAGCCTACCAGCCTGGGAGTGCCACATCAGCATCCCCAGGCCCTGAAACCTGCCAACGACCACCTCCGAGCTCCAGATTCCCGGAGGAAAGCTGTCCTTGAAAATCTGTAGATCTTCCATTTGTACAGCCGTTTCACTTGTCAATCTGTGTTATCTCTCAGAAATTTCGGGTCGGATCTTCGAAAGTGAACTGCGGCAGGTGCGAGCGGAGCACCCCACACTCCGCTGTGCTCCGCTCGGTCCTGTGCAGAATGGCCAGGAAAGAGTCCTCGACCGAAACCTGCGAAACCCATCGACCAGCGAGAAGGAAAGCACTGAAACAGAGGAAAGAGCCCCGGCTTGGCGCCCCCTTCATCACTCAAGCTATTTGGAGGAGTGACCATGCAAAGGTGACCCTGAAAGAAGCCACTCTGGCAGGTTCACGACCGTCAGGTGCCAATGCTCAACTTTGGTCGGAATGACCATCATCTTTCTGAATAAAAATCCAACTCACACCCCAAGTAGGCAATGAACAAGCCTTTATTCAGGGTTGGTGATGGTTTTGCGAGGCCAGCTCATGAGTCACCTTTCGAAAGATTTGGGATCAGCCACCTAGCACAGGCGACAAACAGCGTGCCTGGTGGTGCCCCCAAGCTGGCATCAAAGGGCATCTGGCGGGGCAGTCAGCAGATCTCTGGCTGAGAAAGAATGCAAACTGACCATCATTGTAATTGGAAACTTCTAAGTGCATATGACGAGCCGTGTATGTGGATATACGTATATCTATACATGTCGCTTGCAAGGCCGCAGCGGACATGCCACTGGTCGCATTGAAGGGAATCAAATGCATCTACAACATCCTGTTGGAAATATGTTCGTTACTTTTGTTGGATTCTGAAATCAACCCTTGCAACCAACAGGTGTCTCAATACCATGAGTTCAAGCCACCCCAAGAGTTGATTTGCCACAGCGAAAGGGTCGGGTACCCAGTTGCATCCTGCTACCGCAAGAACCATGATGGGGGAAATGGCTATGTTGCCACGCAACATTAACATATCCTCCCGCAATCATCAAACAAACAAATCGGTAGCGTCACGTCCACGATTGAGGGGTAGGGGTTGATAAAAACCAGCCAACCGACCGACCAACCAACCAGCCAGCCAGCCAACCCACCCACCAACCAACCAACCAGCCAATCCTGATCAATAAGCTAGCAACAGCAAACTGGTTATTGGATGATATCCCAAGTATCCTATCAGTCATATGTCCATTGTTTGCTGGTATTTCATAGTAGTCATTCATTTGTCAGAACCCTTATCCTGCGAGTCATTGGTTGCCGGTACCCAGGCTGAAAACAGATGATGGATTTTGCACCCCGTCCAGCAACCAGCCGGGGCCCCAAGTTTCAAACGCTTGCGCTTGCCAGGTCACAACCCACAACAGGTCGCAACAAAGAAACGGCTAACCCGAACAAAATGAAAACGAACGAACCCATGCCACCAACGACCAAGACGGCCAAGACGGCCAAGCAAAGAAATGAAGAAACCAAGCTTGGCGAAACATTTTGCAAACAAAGAAACAGCTATCTTCTACAACGCACCTACTATCTGCTACCCACTAAGAGCCCCGCTGTTGCACCTGTGGCATGGAGGAAGAAGCCGCCATGTTTGACATGTTCATGCTGATCTCAGTCATCCTGGACCTGCAATCGCTGTGCATGAGCCTCAGTCGCCAGCATGGAGCTCTTGGGCACAGTTGGCTTGCGTCTGCAGGCACATATCGTGCAAAAAAAATTTTGAGGTTCTACAAAATGTAGCTAGTCCTTTGATGCTTTTCTGGAAGTCACTGAAACATCTAATCATTGAAAGCGTTGTGGTTGCACAAATTCTACAAGACAGGGTCAATTCAAAAAAGGATTCAGCCAAACAAACCCATTGTTTCCTTCGCAAAATAGGTACCATGGCTTAGTGAGAAGTGCGTGTGTGTGTGTGTGTGTCCCTTTTCAAGGAAGGGCTATCCACATTTTTTCTGGACCAGGGTTCTCGACTTTGTGCATTGGATTGGGGCTCCATGAATGATCATGACCCTGTTTAGTCATGGTGAGTTAACGGAACTGGAGTTATCCAACGTACTGTTCCTCATGAGTAAAGGGTTAGTCATGGCCAGTCATACGTTTCCAAGCCATCAAAGTCATGATCATGCCCAAAGGGGCATCATCATCATCATCATCATCATCATCACCATCACCATCACCATCACCATCACCATCACCATCACCATCACCATCACCGTCATAATCATCATCACCGCCCTCATCATCATGATCATCATCATCATCATCATCATCATCATCATCATCATCATCACCATCACCATCACCATCACCATCATAATCATCATCACCACCCTCCTCATCATCACCACCCTCATCATCATCATTATCATCACCAGCAGCAGCAGCACCACCATCATCACCACCCTCATCATCATCATCATCATCATCATCATCATCATCATCATCACCATCACCATCACCATCGCCGTCATAATCATCATCACCGCCCTCATCATCATGATCATCCTGATCATTGCAGAAAGCATGTGGAAGACGAGCACATATACTTAAAGTATCACGCCTGCCACACGAAGCCGCACTTGCAAAACATCTGACAAGCTGCTGATGTTCCGTCGACACTGCGGACAGCACACGCAAGACGACTACATGCAATCAAAGTACCACGCCTGCTACACAAAGTCACACTTGCGAGACGTCTGACAATCAGCTGATGTTCCGTTTACAGTGCTAAAAGCATGTGGAAGACAGGCGCATGCATCGAAAGTACCACGCCTGCTACACGAAGTCACACTTGCAGGACATCGGACAAACAGGTGATGTTCCATTTACAGTGCCGAAAGCACATGCAGGACGACTACATGCACTCAAAGTACCACGCCTGCCACACAAAGTCACACTTGCGAGACGTCTGACAATCAGCTGATGTTCCGTTTACAGTGCTGAAAGCATGTGGAAGACAGGCGCATATATCGAAAGTACCACGCCTGCTACACGAAGTCACACTTGCAGGACATCGGACAAGCAGGTGATGTTCCATTTACAGTGCCGAAAGCACATGCAGGACGACTACATGCACTCAAAGTACCACGCCTGCCACACAAAGTCACACTTGCGAGGCGTCTGACAATCAGCTGATGTTCCGTTTACAGTGCTGAAAGCACATGCAGGACGACTACATGCACTCAAAGTACCACGCCTGCCACAACCAAAGGCCGCGTGCACAGACGAGGGGATTTCCGCGTGCACAGACGAGTGGTTTTCCGCGTGCACAGACGAGCCCCTTTCCATCATCATCAGCAGCATCATCATCATCATCATCATCATCATCATCAGCAGCAGCATCATCATCATCATCATCATCATCATCATCATCATCATCATCATCATCATCATCATCATCACCCTCATCATCATCACCATCATCATCATCACCATCATTGTCGTCATCATCATCTTCTTCATCATCATCATCGTCATCATCATCATCATCATTGCAATACTTCTCATCAGCACCGTTGGCATCTTTCACAGCATCATGCGTCATTTGCAACAGTGCTCATCAACAACATCTCTTCACATCTCTCCACATCTTCTTCTTGGGGACCTCTGAGCCGCTGTCATTCGGGGGGAGTAACTCCTTTTCGGATGGCGGCCGTCACCCATCCCTTGGATAGAAGATCTGGCCCAGGAATGAGTTTTTCTCAGAATGGAGGGGGGGGGGCCAAATCATCCAAGATCAATCTGTACTTAGCAGACTTAGCAGTTGTCCCATGGCCCGCCTTCATAAGGCTAGCCTGGGATAAGCAGACAGTGAACCTGCTGCGGTCCGCAATCCAAGATCAATCCTGTTTAGTAATGAAGCAAATATTCTTGAGGGTTCCCAATTTTTGAGAAACCCCCATATGCCTCACCAACAACTGAAAAAAAAGAAGCAGCGGAGATCAACAGAATAGTCTGGTTCCGACTTTCATCAACCTTGCGGAATTTAGTGTTGAACCATGCCCCCAATGGATGACAAAATGGTTGGCTCATAGTCTTAGAGTCTTCTAATCTCAACTTGACAGGTCAAATATCTTCTATGGACTCCAAGCTACCTGGGCTACTCCCAGAGGATTCTTACCATCTAACGCATCAGAACCCAATGTGATGATCAAATGTGTGTTTTCTTTTAATTCAGGTTGCTCAAACAGCTGCATTGGGCAAACATTCTAATACCGTTCAGATACTGCAGCTGCTTTATCAGTTGGCCCCCTATCAACCGGACCATCGACCAATAAATTCCCTAACCATCCATGAAGCCATTTGTTCAGCCATCACTCCAGCTATAAATTCACCATTGGACCAGCCCCATGGGTTCCATTTCATGGCTCAGCACACTCAGCTGGGCAACGTCAGCTGATGCTTGGCCATCTGGATCAAGGAAGCGGCCTCGCAGCTGGTGAACGGGCCCTGAGAGCTCCTCGCCTGGCTCCTCCTCCCACCAGCCAGGTGAACTATCCAGCAACCAATGGATTGGTGGCTCACCACGGGTCGCCGCTAGGCTTGAAGCCAAGTAGTTCTATGGCTGTGGACGGTGCTTTTTTTGAATCAGCAACAAGCACCACCAGCGTCATTCTTCTTGATATTTCTTGTACGCGTATTGCTGTTGTATCTTTATTTTTGGGGGGGTATCGCGCATGTGTGTTCACATGTGCGTCTATCTGTGTGTCACTGATCATGGCTCATCCACTGATCAGAATTGCATCAATGAACTCAAATCATCCTTTGTCAACCATTCATATTAATTCGTAAATTTTGGGGGTCCTCTCTCTGCCTTGAGAAACCACCAAACAAAAAAAACTTACGGAAACTTCCAGGAAGCACATCTACCCTCTGGTTTCACCACTCCCTCTGGCTCCTTAGCGCCCTGAGAATCATCGGCCAGACATGAACCCACGGCCGTCACTATCCGATTCCACGGCAGCGTTCGTTCCACCTGCATGATCTTCTCGGCGCTCATGTTTGCCGAGGTGTCCTGGAGAAGCTGCAGCAGGTAGAAAATTGTCGACCATCCCGGCGTGTAAAGGTATGCCTATGGCCGTCAATATTAACCAACCAACCAATGGTTAACTAAGCTGGTTAATGGTTAATAATAGGGGAGAACAACTAGCAACTATAGGGGATATACCAGCTATATATGGCTATGGGTCAAGCACTTAACCATCAGTAATGGCTTACAATGACCAACCAAATCATAGGGAAAACCATGGTTAGACATATGGTGGTTTCTCAAGGCAGTTTGGGGACCCAAAAATGGCTGGTTTATTACCAATAATGATTGATAGCGATTTGGGGGAACCCCTATTTTGAGAAACAACCACGTCACATCCATGGGTTTGTTTGTCTCTAAATCGTGGTATCCACTAACCATCATAACAACCATTATGAATCAGCCAACCACGAGTTTTGGGGGTACACAAGTTTTTGGACAAACCCATATAGAAAGGTACATGGATAGTTGAACAGATAGATGGATGAAAGCTTGCGTACAAAAGACAGAAAAAGAAATCATGAGAACATGGGTGATAGATCGAAGGTAGATCTCGGATATATGAGATAGACTGCTAAAGCAAGATAGAATTAGATTGATGGATAGGGCAATAAAGAGAGATCGACAGAGATATCATATTTATGTTCATGTGCACGGTTTGATACTGTAGATGGAAAATTCTACAGATAGAAACAGAATCAGGCTGCAATAGACAATTAAGCATTTATATAGATGGTAGATCAACAGATGGAGAGATCGCAAAATGGAAAGATAGAAAGAGGGTCCAACAAATCGGGAGATAAGAAGATACAGATAGATTGGCTGGTACGCAAGTAGGCAAAGGGGTAGGTAAATAGATACAGTAAGTGAAATGAACGAAAGACAAAGTATGTATGTAGGTAGAACAGGTATACTAGAGAGAACATAGATAACCAGAAAAGATAAGGAAACAACGACAAACAAGCAGGGACAGCATGCGTAGAAAGACAGGCAAATGGATCAAGAATCCTCCAGAAAACATCTTCGATCTATTCGGTGGCTCAACTGGCTCAACCTCTTCCGTTTACAATGTGGCTATTTCAAGTATCAATCTATGAAACCGTGGCTGATAGGCAATCAGAAAAATACTTCAGCACCAGTGATCCTGACCGTGCGCTGCTCTTTGAGGCGATTGACGGAGCTTGCTTGATACCGATTCCTGATACACTAGTCATTTGTTGCAGTTTAGAGTCCATCTTAGATATAGGTGTGGATCAATACCCAGTACCCCGGGCTGTACACCTAAACGACCAGTCACTAGTCCAAGTGGGGAAGTTTCTCCATCCTTTGATTGGATGGCTGATTCTGACCCATGGCCATGTCCCATGTTTGCTGTCTGGCCCCTTATTGCTGCCATGGTTGCCAACCATCCAATCATCGGTCCTCCAACAAATGTTGCAACTGGCTCAAGATCTCAGAAAGGTCGGCCTCGCTCCTGGATGCGCGAGCTGCCGCAAGCAGCTTTCCGCAAGCATAATTCATCCAAGAACGATGGGGCAATGATAAAAAAGAAAGGAAACTCTGGTCATAAATTCTGGTTATGAATTTGGTTTTAAGTCCATCAACTGCCAGGGGGTCCGTTCCGAAGGTAAAAATTTACGCCACTTGTGCGAGACTGACATGGCCTGACATGGCTACTGTAGGGTTGATCAAGCGGCTTCAAGACATGGAATCACCTGCGGTGATATCCCAGAAATGATGGGAAAAGCCACCTGGGAAACCCCTATAACTTCTGGCTGAAAGAAGGGCTTCGACTGTAGATGTTCCCATCAACCAACCCAGTGACAGTCGCATGGTCGCCGCTTCAGATTCGAAACCGATGATCAACAGTCATCCACTCGCGATGTTTGATTGGTATGGGATGCTGTGACGGAAAGCTAGAAACAGTGCCTGGGGATAGCGTTCACAATTCCCAGTTCAGAGGCAACGGGATCCAAACTCCAAGCTACCATAGGTTACTGGCTTTGTCTACACCCCCCACAGCGATTTCTCGTCTCAGCAGACTTTTCGCAAGGATGTGACACCCATGTGACCGAGATCTTTGATGATCGCACCAAATATGCACGGACAGTTCACCAGTTGGCTGTGGGTCAGTTCACCCCGTACCCCTGCTTCCCCTATCATTAACCATTGTTTTCCCTATAGTTTTGTTGCTTATTCTCCCCCATTATTGGTTGGTTAGTATTGACCCATAGCCGTATATAGCTGGTATATCCCCCATTATTGTTGGTTATCATCCCCTATTATTCACCACCAACCAGCTAGTTATTGGTTGGTTCATATTGACCCACAGCCAGTTGAGGTCTGAAACTGGCGCCCAAGTGGTGCCCGCAACCTATTGGTGCACATCCAAGCTGAACAACGACAGCAGCAAGCTGGCCACTGTCGGAACCAGGCAGTGTCATGGTGTGCTTGTAGGATGCGACAGAGATTCAGCGCGTTGCAATGATGGTTGATAATTCACCTGAAGAATAAGGGATGCATCAGTGGTTGATAATGGTTGATACTCTTGAAGTGTAACATCCCAATGTTGAAGTTTGGACGATGGTAATGGCACAGGTGTTCATTGATCTATGCAAAGTGCGTAGGATCCCTATGACATCTATGTCCAACATGCATCGTGTTCGTCGAAGCATGTCTGCCCAAATCTATGAATGGTGGACATGCCTCAATCTATGAACTACCGAGATATTCATCCCTGCTTTCTCCGATAGTGGACATGCCTCAATTTCAAGGGAGGCAGCCACAGAATTACCAAAACCGCTGGGGCGGCTAATGGCAGTTAATTGCAACAGATTGAAACCAGCCTAATTCTGAACTGACTTCTGACAAAAAGGTACGCATCATACCTGTGTGCCCATGTAAAGTCACACACCAGATTTTTGTTTGCACATTTCCCGGTTTGCTATCGCAGCTCAAAGTCCGTTAAATGGTGGCACCACCAGAGATTCTGGCTCTTTGCAAACTGTATAAGTACGTGACATCAGTACGTATTTCAAAACAACAGTTGCGTTCCCAAATGTAAAAAAACCCACACGTCATATATAATCTTCCACCATTGGAATCAGCGGTACCCCTAGCGATGTCAAAGGCTTCCAATGTTCAGCGCCGCGCCTAGCCGACTTCAGCCTGAAGGCGCTTCCGAGGTGCTACTAAGCTGCTTGGCTGAGATTGGTCATAGTTCAGCGTGGTGAGCCATGGCAGCCGTGGTCAATGAGAATGGTCAATCATAATGGTTAATGGTAAAGGTTGATCATAAGGGTTGATGGTAAAGGTTGATGATAAGGGTTAATGAGAATGGCTCGTGATGGATAATAAAAACGGATACCCAAACAGAAACAGTTGAGAAATGACTGCGCCAAATGGGAATCACTCACTGCAGAGCCAATAATGGCCCATGTGGATTTACAACCCGCAGCAGACCCTTCTGCGAATTCAGCTGCTATCCCGGTGTTGCCGCTGCACCATCACCATCATCATCTAAACTGTCGTCAGGATTTGTTGCTGCCACCACTATTAGAGTCATCATCAATGATAAGTATGTTAAACAATAGTACATCAACAAACATTCCAGTTGCATAGCAACAAGAGATATAATGTGTCCCTACATGTGACGGTCTTATAATATACATGTATATATACATACATACATACATACATACATACATACATACATACATACATACATACATACATACATACATACATACATACATATATATACATGTATGTTATAAATAACAACACCAAACCAACATACATTTGTAGATGTACAAACATATCTAAATAAATACATATGGCTGTGGGTCAAAACCCTGTACCCCTGGTTCCCGAATCATTCACCAGTGTTTTCCCTATAGTTTTGTTGTTTATTCTCGCCCATTATTGGTTGGTTAGTATTGACCCGTAGCGATATATAGCTAGTATATCCCCCATTATTGTTGGTTATCATCCCCTATTATTCACCATCAACCAGCTAGTTCTTGGTTGGTTAATATTGACCCATAGCTATATAAACAGGTAAATCCACCACTAAAATGTAGCAAACACGGAACCACTTCACGACCTCAGTCTGCCTTGGCCCCCTCAGTCCCATCCCAAGCCCGGCACCGCAGCATTTCTCGAAGCCTGGCGCAACAGCGACCCATCGCCGTTGAGCAGTTTCCCGTTGAGCGTCGGAGTTCAGGATGCTTTCATGGTTCAATGACGGCCGAATGATGCCTGAAATGATGGTAAATGCTGGTTGAGCTAGGTGTTTAATGATTCTTGATGAATGACTCATGATAGTTGATGGCTACCTACGGTAAATAGGATGAGATCTTAACGAATGGACAATGCTTAAGTACACGTGATCAGTGGCTCATCATTATTCATAGTGGCTGCCAAATGGTCAATATTCAACCAAAGGAGGTATCAAGAACCATTGCTGGGGATCGTTAAGCAAACGGTAGATGAATATAGCAAGACTCATGAGTGGGTTGACAAAAATGCAAACCCAATGAGTCAACATGTTCATTGCATCTGCTGTCGCCCAGAATTTCGTGCGGCGGTACCGGAATTAGGTGCGCAACAACATCGCATGTTGACGGGATGTTCTTGTTGGCGCCACGGTGATACAAAGATTCAAGCAGTTGACTACATTGTCTTGAAACTCATGTGGCTATCTGGATCATTGACCATCATCCCTATATCTCGCTGTACACAAGACTACATATGGAAGCATGTGTACCGCACGGACATGTACACATTTGCAGATGGATGGATAGCTGGATGGCTGGATACATAGATAGGCAGATGGATAGATAGACAGACAGACAGAAAGACAGATAGATAGATAGATAGATAGATCGATAGATCGATAGATCGATAGATCGATAGATCGATAGATAGATAGATAGATAGATAGATCGATAGATCGATAGATGGATGGATAGATAGATAGATAGATAGATAGATAGATAGATATGTGGATTTCATGAAAATGTAAAGATACATAATTATGTATATGTATGCATGCACACCCTCCGATACAACCCTGACAGCCTGGAAGTGGAAGATTTGAAAATTGCCAGAATCTACCATTGATTGAAAAAAGGTACTGCTGGTACTGCGGGCCACCCCTTGCTGTGAAGGTATCCCAGTTCACTATGATTTACTTGCCCAGCGGTTGGGATGGGTTCACTACTATCCAGCGCTTTTGGATGGTTGGTGGCTTGACCCTAGCCACAGTAGATCCATATCATAGGTCTGTCCCCTAGTGTCAACCATCAAACCACGATTGACAATCATTCTACACTATTGATCATCAACCATTGTTAAACATCACCATTACTTTATGAATATATCAGTGATATCAGGGCGTATCGCAACCGGCTTGGCCGCCCGACTCTTGCAAATCACTGTGCGACAGGCTCACCATGTAGGATTGCTCTGGCGGAACCTGGCGGGAATGGTTCGAAGCCAGATATGCAGTGGAGAACGGGCAACCAGTAAGTGGCCTTTATTAACAAGCAGTAACTAATGATTGGCAACTAACCAGTAAGATTTTCATAGTAACAGAAACTCATTAGTAACTCATCAGTAGAAAAGCATTTTCAACCATCACCAATCACTATGAACTGTCACTTGTTAACACTATTAATATCCCTCACTGACAATTCGGAAGCATTAAGAACCCTGAATTAACCATCATGAATCAGTCTTACTCATTATCAAGTAGACTTGTAGGATGCGCGTCGTTGCGGAATCTGCGCTTTCCAAAGCAATGGATATGTCGTGCTTCCAAGGGCTTCATTCTTCAACGCTGAGATCCTGCTGTTGACGACTTGGGATGTTGGAAGCTCGAAGAAAAATTGTTTTATGTACCCTCACTACCAACTTCAGGATTTGCCAAGCTTACTTTCCTATCCCGGTCACGTTCCAAGATGTCCAAAGATGTCCCAAAACGTCCCAAGTCTATGCTACTGTTACGACTGAAAAGTTTCAAGATCTCACACTTCCAATCTGGTAGGTTGACCTGAAAACCTACAGGGAATCCAATGATGTTCAGATGATTCACTGATTCACCTATTGATCACCTATTGACAATAATCCATGGGAGTGATCAGTGATTAATTGCCGCGGCAATCTCCAGGAATCTATCTTTCAAGAGCCATAGTTGTGGATCCTGATGCTTCATCTTCATGGCCAGTGGATACTAGCAGCTTCACGTGGCTTCAGCGATTCCACAGTTCAAGCAGCACATGCCAGCACCATTGTGTTCAACAACTCTCAAGCTTCAAAACCCTGGTTTTTTGATCGTTCCAAAGTGGTTCATGCCCAGCTTGTGCCGCCTCAGGCGGCACAGCAGGGAGGCCACCCAGGCCATACCACGGCGCGGCGGTGTTCGCAGCCAACGCTGCCAGCTGCGACGAAAGCAAGGCCGGAGACCTGCCGGGCTGCTGGATTTTTAGGGATGACATGGCAGGGTTGGGGCAGGGATCTTGGAACTCCATGGAACTCCCATATAACCAGCAAATAACCGGCAAGGTACACCAATCATTGTGAATCAAAGCCCTTTTCCGAAGAATTGGGTCCGTTGCCATACGAATCTTGGAAGGTGTGTCTTTGCCGCAGAAAATGGTCTTGGAGAGAACCAAAACGGTAGAGCCTGCGCCACCCGCAAACACCACAAAATAAATGCCAAGAAAAAGCCTTGTCCATTCCATGGGGGCCCTTGTTCCTCTCAAAATTGATTACAGTATCAAACTCTGAGCGTTTGGAAGACCAACAAAGTGGTCATTTAACCAAGTAATCACCTGTCTATGAGCGAGAAAATACGAGAGCTTGTATGCGTGCTGAATATATACATATGGAGGTTTCTTAAAATAGGGACCCCTCAAAAAATGATTGGTTGATTACTGTAAATTACTATAGCTCTGTGAAGGTACCAAACCAAAGCTTTCGATCTACCCACTTCCAGGCCGGATTGTGCGAACTTGCTCTTGGCTAAGGAGTGACGATAACCCAGGTATCCAATGATCGTTTTGAGCACCCTTTTTCAGGAGCACGTCCTTCATCATAGATCACGGACACGTCCTTCAATCATCTGATTGTTGTCATCACTACTATGGCTACTATGGACTATGGACACATCCTTCAACCATACAACTATCTAGGAATTGTTGAATTGCATCACTGAGCAGCCTTCACATTCTTCGTAGTCATGCCCCGATATCCACCATTTTCAACTATCATCGGTGACCACTACAAATCAAGAAGCATCATTACCCATCACTATCAACACTGTTAACCACCCTGAACCAATCATCACCAACCATTCATCATTAACTCAGCAACCATCAGAAAATCTCACAGCGTTTCAGAATGCGTCCAAGCCGCAAATGATCCCGAGCCTGTGGCAGCACATCAGCGGCGACACTACACCAGGGTTTCTCAGGGGGAATGTCAATATCATGAACCGTTGCGAACCGCCATGATCAAACATTTTCAACAATTGTGAACTATTTGTTGACCACTATTGTGAACCTTTATGCGGCCTGATCTACCGTCATCATCGACCTCAGCTATAACCCAAGCTGCGATCATCGTTCTGATGGAAACCAGCAATTCATTTACAAAAAATCCACCCTTTGGTTGGGTGGAATGAAACCAGATTTTCTGTATATTGAAAGACCCTTAGTGATACCCTTGACAATGTATTCATTATGCAAAATTAAGCTGCAAATGAAAAACGGCCATATTTTTCCGGGGGAATCTCTGTGACACCATCAGCACTTGGTAGATTTCTATGGCCTTACAATGAGATCCATCTCAGGCGGAAGAAACACACAGCTACCGAGCCTTTGGAAGACATTCCCCCGCCGTCTTTCTTCTGACGGCTCGCCGGCGGTCACAAGAAAGATCTATTACCGCCAGTAGCCACTATGATCCACCATAATCAACCGTTATCAACCACTATGATCCACCGTTCTTTTGCCCATGGCCCTTCCAACTACCTGTTGTACCATGGTGTTCCCAACCCAACTTGTGCAGTGATATTCAAGTTATTAGGAACCTTTCAAATTTTGGCATAATCCCAAGGATTCCATGATGTTTTCGACCCATTTTCATCTCCCTATATTGGTCAACTGCACTAGATCTATCCGCCCGTTCACGCAATTGCAACATAATGAATTGCTGCTTGGATTCCCTGCAAGTCCTGGGTCATGTTTACCACACCATGAACTCCCATACCGAAAATTCACGGCAAGGCAGTTCACGAATCGACAATAAAAAAATGGGCCCCAAGGTCCTTGAAGGTCCTTGAAGGTCCAACTGTTGTCTTTGCAATCTCGAAGATTGTCATGCGATGCTCCTCTGAAAAACCATCAGGGGATACGGTCGACCTGCCCTGGTCTCCCAGGCACCTTCAGCTCGGAGCCCAAGGAACCTCAGTGCATCCAGCGAGACGCTGCGATCGAAACGGGTGGTCCACCGTGGTCCAACGGGGTCAGCTGATGAGTTGCTGCGTCGATCTTGTGATTGCTGGGAAACGGGTAACTTTGCGATCTGAATGTAAAAGCACATACATATGTATACATTTGTAAATTTATATAAATTCATTTATCCATTTACATGTGTATTCATTTATATCCGTGTGTATTTATATATATACAGTAAATATGACAAGATTGGTGAGACAGGCATTGAAGTTGTCGCATAGCCGTCAAAAATGCCGATATAACCTTGACATTTGACATGTTTCACCCTCACGAGGTGAGTGACATGATGGTCGACAATTTTAGACTATCCTGACTCCTCTGCAATGGATTTCATTAACTCAGATGAGTAAAGGCTATTGGTCAAAACAAGTAGCACCTCCTGGTCATGCCTACTGGGCACAGGGACATGTTCCAAAAGACGATTTCTTCTTCGGTGGATGGCGGACCCATGACCCACAATCTGTGCATGTGCCGTGACATTTCAACAGGGCACTGAGTTAAGTTGATTCAGGGATCACGGCCAGCCTCTCAAATATTTCTAAAACTCTTGGTGTCGGTAGCTGCTAAACGGCAGTTCACCCTAAACACCCCAATTCAATGCGCTGAAAAAGTCATTCGTATCACCCCTTGACCGTGTCCCCAAACAAGACAGGGCGGCGCTGACGCACAACTGAAACAGCTGAGATGCGGCAGTGAATCGATACCGTGTGCCCCAGTTGTTCACATCCCCCTGACCAGTCACTGGCCTCTGTGTCTGGAAGGGTGATCTGCAACAACTGGGTTGTGCAGGTGACACAACGTTCAACTGAGAAGAACCGTGGTTTAAGATGACCGTGGCCTCGCTAAGGTTAGTTGGACTAAGGTTAGGGATAACCATGGTTTGCGTATAGGCAAATTTCGACGAACAGTAGGATGCAATTAAAAACCATGGTCAACCAGGTATGCAGCAGTGTATGTAAAGGGACCATCTGCGCACACAGATGGGTTGGGGTGGGTTGGGGTGGGGCGGGGTGGCAGACCATGTTATTTCATCGAGAGCACAGAAAAGGTGTGGGAATGGGGTGGGGCGGGCATTTTAACGTGCATTGGCACGCGCACACCGTTATTTCAATCGAGAGCACAGAAACAGTGTGGGGATGGGGTGGGCAGGGGTTGGGGTGGGTTGGGTGGGGCGGGCATGTTAGCGTGCATTGGCACGCGCACACAATGTTATTCCAATCGAGAGCACAGAAAAAGAGTGTGGGGATGGGGTGGACCCGACTCACTGACACAGGAAAATGGTGGGAGAGGAAAATGGCGGGAGAGGAGAGTGGGGCGACGCGTCATAAACAAGACCCACCTGGCCTCTATTCGACGGCCTGTCGCCGCCCACACAAAGTCGATGAACTCCATTCCAGTTGACCCACCGCCGCGAAGATTGGTGCGTCAGAGCATAGAACCGCAGCCATGCTTGCAGGGCCGGAGCATAGTCCTCAACGTCCCCTCACAAAAACTTGCGGCAAGTTCTCGCAACTTTCGCAAAGTGTCAGGCAACGAACTGCACTGCCAAGCCGGAGGCTCCAGGATCACTTGGTCAACGAAAGCCGGGTCCCCAATACACTACATCACGGCAACCAAGTGAATCCATAGCTGTAGCGCCCTTCTTTCTGAACCGGCCCCTCCAATTTGGATTAAACGATGGTGTGGCTGCACTGCCCAGGGCGCTCTGCTCCTCTGCATGGCCTCCCCAGAAGGGATGCAAGTTTGAAAATCAGCTTCTTCCTGCAGCGTGAGCTGGCCCAGGCACTGATCCAACATGAGCAGAACAGGCCCATTGCCCATCCATCCTCCGGAGGCAATGCGCCAGGAAGAACCGATAAGAGACCCACAAATTTGAACTTTTTTCGCTGACCGGGCCAGAATTTCCAATTTGTTTCTAAAGCAACCTCCCAAGCGAGCAGAATCTGCCTCACACATGGCTTGCGTGAAGCCTAAAGGCTTCCTGCCATGGCTTGCAGGCCGCTTCAAAACAGGAATCTCCCAGCCATCTTCGGGCACCAGAGCCTCGGAAAGGGCTTTGTATCAACAGAACTGACCCAGTTGAAGATGCGCCATGTTGTCACGACGCGCTCAAAATCCAATATAGCCGATTTATCCCAGGCCTTAGACAATCTTACCACGCAGGTTCAACATGTGAGCGAGGAAAAGCGCAGCAAAAGGGAAAAGAAAAGGCTGAAAAGGAAAACAAAGGGGACAGGCTCCCCTCCTGAAAGATTTTTGGCCGCTGAGAGCAAGAGATGTGATTCAAGTCAGAGAGCGGTTAGGGAAAGGTCTTTCTGAGTGGAGACAAGCAGATTTTTGCCTTAGAGGGCGCTGTTGTAACATGACATGACGGGGCTAACGAGGAAAAAGAAAATGAGCCGGACAAGGAACAAAGCGACCCGAAAACCGAGAGACACTCACCCACCTGCCCGCCCACCTAACAGCGTATGAGAAGAAAAGGCGGAGACAATACTTAACAAGAGGGAGACAAGAAAAAGGACAAGACGGACACAGTATCCAACAAGAAGGGAGACAAGAAGGGACACAAGGCGCGTAGCATGTCTGGTGTGGGATGGGGTGGACATGTTAGCGCGCATTCGCACGCGCACACCATGTTATTTCAATCAAGAGTGCAGAAAGGGTGTGTGTGGATTGGGTGGAATTGGGTTGGGGTGGGGTGGGGTGGGTATGTTAGCGTGCATTGGCACACGCAGTTTGTATGTAGGTATGCATGTGTGCATGCCTAAATGTACGTACGTATGTATGTATGTATGTATGTATGTATGTATGGATGGATGGATGGATGGATGGATGGATGGATGGATGGATGGATGCATGTACGTACGTAGATCTGTGCAAATTTTGCGTGTACAGACGATCCGCTTTGCGCGTGTACAAACGATGACCTAACCAACAATAAATACAAACCCATGTCAAAGCATTGAAGAAAACCGCAAATAATAACAACCATGTCAAAGCGCATGACCAACCAGAAACAAAAAGAAGCACCGCATTTTCAAAAAGGACATGCAAAATGAGTTTCAACAAAGCAGAAAATAGGCAACAAATTGGCAGCAATCACAAGAAGATCAAAGAAGATCCAATGACAACATCCAACGGCCCCATCCCCAAGCAGCGGCAGCAACAGAACCAGCTCAGCCAAGCTGCTGCTGGAGCTTCCAGACTCTTGTCCTTAGAGGGCCAGCGGGTTTCCGAACGCATGAATATCCATCTGTGTGTCTGATCATATTCAACTTATACATCGGTGAATGTGGATGCGTCTATGTATAACTTGTGTGGGTGAATATATGCATGTGCCTGGACACACTGGCAGTCGCTAGGACCTGTCAGGATTTTCTGTGGATAGAATCTAAAGCGATTGTGCAGTTGTACACTGCAAGCCCATTCTCTGGAAAATTGCTACACACTGCCACACCCTGACGTAGTGACTCAGAACCAACGTAGTTGAATGAAGGCAAGGTGAAACAATTAGCCAGGTGCTTCAGCAATCTCCGGGTTCATGACAAACCATGTAGTCCAGGTGGTCACCCAAGAAACCCTGAAAACTGAACCTTCGTGCAGGTGGTACATAAGAAAGAAATCCAGCTTATCGCAAGGTGTTGCATTTGAAAGCGCCAACCCGCTGCTACGGCGTTTTGGAGCGCCTGTGCACGGCTGAATAAAACGACTGGTTCAGCCGTTTGTAACGGGATGGAATCAAGGCCGAATGATTTATTCAAGCTTGGTCCTTTCCTCACTCCTCGAGGCTTTGTGAAGCTTGGCGCCATGGAAAGGGAAGGAGCCATTGGCTCGGCACAGCTGCAACAAATGCGCTGTTTAGTGGATCTACTACTCCAGGTGGTAGGGGAAGCCTTGACCCCGAACTGGTCAACTTCATCATGATATAGCTAGTATCAGAAACCAACATTGACAACGAGTATGCAGGAACGCACAACAGTCGCATTTGCGCTCCATGGACTGAGCAAAACAGAAATGTTCGCGGGTGAGGTTTGAGGTCCGCAATATGCACCAAATCATTAGGCGCAAGAAGATAACCTGGATCAACGCATGACCGTTCCTTTGAACTACGGCGATCTGCCCATTGATGCTGGTTCAGCATGGCATATCTTCAAAACATCAAAAGGCTTGAACCACTGGATCTGTGCTTGTGGTTTTGAAATGACGACCAAGCAATGAATCGTTAATCGATCCAGTGGTTTCATCGTAACAATCAAACCTCCATTCGCACCTCTAAAGGAGCCCTAATGAGTTAGCTAATAGTTGAATAATGATGAGTGTTGGTTAATAGCGCCAGAAAAATGGTTGATTATGGTTCATCACCAACAAGGGGGGATAGTGAGCAACAAAAATAAAATACCAATAAAAATCCTGGTTGGCTGATGGTTTGAAGCCCTTTGAAAAATATGAGTCAACCAACTAACCATGTGTAACTACATTTGAGAACAGAAGAAATGTCAATCAAACCACCAACCAAAAATCACGATTAAGATGGCTAGCCTGGAAAAAAATTGGTCACCATCTCCTATCATTCCGCTTCACCCGTGATCGCCAAGCATCTGTTCCAGTCATCGCTATTTCCACTGTTGATGCCACCACCCTGAGAGCGAAGCTCAGAAGTGAGTCATGATAGTGGTTAGTATTGGCTAATGATTTTTTGTTACTAGTCTGCAGTGGTCAATGGTGGTTTTTACTTTGTAGTGGTGTAATCATGGTAGTGACAGTGGGCCAGTACTGACTATCAATCGAAAAGTTGTGGTTCCCTCCGTGATACTGGGAGACCTGGGCCTGGGGCGTCATCACGTCATCATTGTCTGGCTGGTGGTTTCAACTACCAGTGGCCACGTGGCTCAATGGAGGGGTGCGAAGCATGGTCGATCCCGCAGCTCAGGAGTTCACCCAGGCAACCTGACTCACTATGATCCAGCCAAGCTGTCGGAAAAAAAAAGAAGCAGCAGGAACAGGTGAGGGCCGGCCCCATGGATGGTCAAACTCATCTATTACACCAAATTGATTCATCATTTTTCTTTCTGAAAAAGAAGTGGGCATATTACCCGCCGGCAACGAAATTCTCATGCAACAGAAGAGGGTCAGTAGTAGAAAAATCGATCATCACTAATCATCTGCCAACTATCAGCCTATATAACCATCTAGTATTTGATGCATTCACCATTCCCTATGGTGAAAACCCTCAACCATTGGAATGTCTTGGTCGGCTAAAAACCATGCTACATCAACCCGCTGAACCACCTCGGGTTGGTTCTGGGGGCAGATCGGGTTCTAATTGGTGAAACAGTCTCGGAACATTTGGTTATGGGTCACTATGAACCATGAGACCACAGCCATCTCTTTGGTGTCTGAACAAAACACACGTCTTGTTCAAAATCGATGCTAGTCAAAGCTGGCACCCAAGTTCGTGCCATTCGAAGGTGCAACAAAATCTTCCGACCTTTGAACCTTGCAAATCAGAAAAATTGTATTTCCGAATTCGTCCGACCTTGCAAAAAGCCATTCAGAAGGGGTTTGCCAGCCACCCGCAATCGAACACTGCTCTTGGACCACGGCTGGCGCCACCAGCAGGGTATCCCATAGAGGTCCCCATCCAGCATACCCAGCTGGCCTCAGAGCTACCAGTCTGTGTGGAGCCGCTGGTGATGGCGTCCTCCTTTTCCTGGAGCAACGAAGGGAGGTTCCCAAGCTGCAACGAAGGGAGGTTGACAATGGGACTGTACTAAAAGCGGTTCCATGATGGTGGTGATCATGGGATGGTTAATCAATGGTTCATCATAGGGGATAATAAGCAACCGTAGTATGACAATTCATGATGCTTGATGATCTGCAAGTGGCTGAAATTGCTCCAGAGTGGTTAGAATGGGAAGATGGGTGTTTGTTGTTACACAGATTGATGTTGTTTGACTGGCTTGATGGTTTTGATAGTTCTTGATATATTCTTATACCAGCATTTTAATTACCATTATATAATTACCCTAGAGCATGTGCTGGACCGACAAAATTGGGGTCCTTGTGACATGCATGTTTGCGACATGGCTAAGTTGAAATGAGTCCGAGGTTGCCGGAAGTCACTACTGAAATGGTCAGACACGACCGTCAGGTACTCTTTGGCATTTAGAAATACCAATGTCCCGCTGCTTATTGCGACAAGTTGTGAAGAAGTCAGCAATGTGCGTGCGAACTCGGAGATGACCCAGCTGAGCTCAAGCAGTGCTTGGGTGGGGGCGCAGCTACACACCAGATCCGTGTGAGGCATCGCTGGGTTTGAGTCAGGCGCAAGCGCCAAATATGTCGAGTGATTTGACGTAGTGAGATCAATGTGGAAGAGAGGTTCAGTGACATAGTTGTGCATCCGTTGGCTGAGGTGTCGAGCAAACAAAAACCCACTCAAAGGCGTGTGAGAAAAAACTGCCAACCATTGTGATCCAGCAACTAACAGTTGTTGACCCGGATCAAGTACCGTTTTAAGCATTGAAAGAAATAATTAACCAACCAGTATTGACAACTTGTTGCCCACAATCCACCTCAATACTTAAAAATCCTTTCTCTTTTTTGTCAAGAGGACCACATTCCACTCCTGGTTAATTACCTAAGCAACAAACCACCAAACAAGAGTGTGCTCAATGCTCAATCATGGCTAATGAGGGTTGATGATGGTCAATCATGGCAAACCCGTTTGCAAAAGTAGTCATTGGGCTTTCCAATAGCAAACCATCTCCGCAGCTATGTCTGACCATTCTGTCCATCTGGATGTGTCCAAGTTACTGCTGATGTCCCAACACCAGTCAACATGATCAAAGCTCTGCCAAATAATGGTTAATCATGATGCTGGCTCATAACAGCTACTGTAACAATAGTGGTTCACAGTGGTAAAAATAAACTGCTCAACAGTGGTGGGGTGCATCAATGGACCAAACATCAGCGGCTGCGCCGGACCGCCGTCCTTGTGCGCCGAATGGCTCGTCATGGATGTCTTGTGCTCAAAAGCGCCTGTGCTGGACCACGGTGCAGCAAAACCTCCCAGTCTAACGAAGCGAAGCTGGACGTGGCGTGGAAGCTGAACTGCTGGAAGTTGAGAAAACCGCGTGGATGAAAGTATCATGGGGAACTGGCCAATCAGCTCAGATCTGTGTATCGTATGTGTACATCATCTGTGGTTATCTAGGGAGTGCTTTATCCGTATACGTCTAAAGCATATCAAGATATGTCTGTATACGTCCTGTGTATATCTGTGCCTATAATATGCATGTGTACAGTGCATACATGTGGGGACAAGTCATACACGTCTCGTGAGTTTTTCCTGGGACTGAGTTGTCAAGCAGGCGCCTACCCGTTAAAATATTCTCCTTGGACTTGGGGAGATGGTTGGAATTGGCCAACCAACCACCCAACCAAACCGCACACAAATAATAAGTATATCAGTGTGCTTATATGAGAATGGTGAATGTTTGCTTGCATGCACATGTGTAAGGGTTCTCATGGGCCTGTGCATATGTAGATGATAGATGCATAAAACCGATCCCCAAGATAGGTTACATGTATATGCCAGTGCAGTACAACTACGTTGCATTTACATGTTGATTTGCATTTAATGCAAACTTATATATTTAGGCTTAGGTATCAATTGCATGTCCTTATGCAGCACACTCGGTCCAAACCTCCCAAGAAGCACCAAAATTCAGTCCCAACCCGCTTGGCTCCAGCGAAGCAGGCATGCCAAGTTCGGGAGAGATGGACGCCCCGCCGAAAGAAGGGGGCTCCAGGGCGTGGTGAGCTGCGCTGCCTAGGAGGGCCGGCCTGTAGTGCTCGGATTCTCCGATTTCTCATCTTCTTCCTCGTAGACCTGGCACTGGTCGGTGGCGAGCGGAAGATTTCATCGGATCATCGGCGAGCAAAGAATCAAAGACATGAAATGTACGATGATAGACGTGCATAGACGTGCATACAACCATGCAACGTCCAATATCGATAAGCAACCATTATTTTGAGCAGACATTCAATGACCGTGAATGGCAACGACACGTTTGATCTCAAAGAATGGTGGGCAAGCATTGCACTTAAACAACAAAACGTTGAAGCTCTCAATGTTTCAGGACTGGCACCTGCCATAAGTCTCCCAAGGCGGCTCTTTCGTCCATGAAATATGATAGACGTATGTAATATGCTACATGTGCAATATGGCGAGCTGGGTCAATATGACCAACCCAATTTCATGGGAAATCATAACCAACCAATAATAAGAAAAACAATGGTTAATAATAGGGGAACCAGGGGTACGGGGTTGTGACCCACAGCCATATGTATGTAAGTCGGCAGCATACGCTGATTTACTGGTTTCTGGATAGTGCAATCCCATATCAAAATCGGCGAAAAAAATGAAAATTGCTCGTCTTTGTTAAAATCTTCACCTACCCATTTGTTGGTTGCTTTACATTGACCCATAGCCATAGTCCTTCAAGTGTTGTGATACAAAAAGTCAAACCAACCACGCAGGAGCGTCAGCATCAATCCATACAAAGTGCGCATATTTCGAAGGTCTGAACCTACTGCTATCTCAACGGTTCTCACAATGTCGGGACCTCAGCTAGAAGCTTAAGAACAAGCCTCTGAGTTGAATTCTTGTTGCAACTCACACTTCTCTGGTTGCATCTCAACTTGCCTAACTCCACCTCTCATGAAAGGAGCACAGCTGGGGGGCACAGCCACAAACAACGAGCTCCAAGGCACTGACAGCCCCTTCAAGGGGGCCCCACCTCATCGTCAAGGCCGCTGGGTTGGTATTTCTGCCTCGGACTCGAGTCGTGTGTCAAAATACCAAGCTATCCAACCCTGATGCACCACAACTTCTGACATGCCGACTGGGTGCAGCGAGCTAATTGAACCAGCCAGTTTAATGGTGACTTCTATTCCCTGGTTTAGGGGTCGCCACAGCGGTCAACCTCGTATCACTTCACCACTGTGCTGTGCAGGACACACAAGATAATAGCCTTCCAGAAAATCTAGGGAAGTTAAGTCGACAATCTGTCAGTGCTGGGTTTTTGTTGGCGACCAATGTGGCAAAACCATGTAAAGCTTACCCCGTTTGTCCTTGTTGGGTTCCTTGCCGAGGTCGTGATTGCGCTGCTCTTGTTGTTTGGAAAATGAGTCGTGAAATGTGCGGAAAAATATCAGAAACAAACATCCATCCAAGGCCCAGCATGTGTTGGCATAGAAAAATTGATCTGGGTCTGCTGGCCGTAGAGAATTTCCCTACCTTCTTAGTAGTCCCTGCCAATATTTCCTAACGCCCTTGATTTTGTTGGAATTTCAATGACTTCGGAGCTTCCAACATGTTCTACCTATAGAGTCTCCCCCTCATTTTGTGGGGATCGATTGCGGGGGTTTCTGAGGTTTTGTGTGCAAATACGCCAGCATGAAACTCCAAACCAGCCCACAGATCCAGCGAAGCATTCATGATGCTTCATAATGGTTAATAACGGTGGGAAACTGGTTAATAATGGTCAATAATGGCTCATAATCGCTAATGGAAGCATTGCCTGAAACCAATGGTGTTGGGAAACTATGCCGCCAGTGGCTCCAATTGGGTATCGCCATCAGTGAGCCCGCTGGGTTTTCCGTGCACAGAAACTTCCACGCCATCAATGATGTGAGTGGACCCCTGCAGTCGCCACGGAAATCCTTCCCCCAAAGCGAATGCTTAACGTTTGGACAACGGTTGGTGAATCGTTGATACTGTAAGGGTCTTTATTTCAAATGGTCGATGATAGCAGTTAAGAGTGGTCAATAGTGTCTAATTGTTGCTGACAATCTCTAATCCCCTCATGCCAAAACCCCCTGGCCGCACAAGAAAGTTGGGCTTCGGGCCGGTTGAATGTTGGGGGGAGAGAGTACCATGGGTGATCCACAATCATAGCTGGTGGAAAAATGGCACCTGTCATTCTGGATCTCGACTACTCGGCTTCTAGGTATGCACAGAACACAAAACGAGACCGGTCACATCTTCTGTGGAACCTGCTGTGCCGGAGCTCCAAGTTCGAGCCCAGCGGATGGCACTGACCCCCTCCAACCAAGCCACAGAAATTCTGTTGCAACTATTCATGGCGGGTTGCCGAAACACAACTCATGTGGAAGGACACCGGAAAGTTATGATTTATGATGCTCATCAAAAAAATTGGAGATAATGATGAAGCAAAGCGTGTTCGGCTCAAGCTGGACTCCTTGCAACTGTTGGAGTTGACAGGGAACAGGCACAGCAGAACTGACAGAAGATGTTCCATTGGCTATGATGGGCGATGAATGAGTTCACCATTGAATCACCATTGATTCACCATCAAACTTTTACCACAAAGCTGGTGATATGAAGAATAGCGCTGAAGGCTCAAAGTTCTCGTGGTATTTGTCAATGAAGGTCCCTACCAAATATCCCCTTGCAACACGCCGTCTTCGGAGGGAAACCATTGCCATTGGTGCCATCCATCCGGTCGTCATCATCGAAATGTTTGTTTTCAGTTCCGCCATATTGACAAGTATAAGGAATCCTGTCAGGCAGCCAAGCAACGCACGTACCCAGGCTTTTCCCCCCTGAGCACAAGAAGCCTCAAGAGAGCGGGCTTCACATGGTTCTTTCCATGCAGTGAAACATGGTACTATACGAGGGGATACACAGCTGTTCTCGGTAGGATGCTGGTGCAACACCCTGCCTTTTCTGAATTAGGCCATGTACTGGCCATGAAGAAACACTGCACCTTTTATGCAGCGCGGTCGGCTTCATCATTCACTGGAGGATCACGAGGGCTTGGTGGTCCATGGCCTCTTCCTCCTGTGCGTCCACTTGATCTCGAATCGGAGGGCGCTGTCCTTGGGGGTCGGCTCGACGAAGTCGGGCCGCCACCATCTCCTCTAGGACCAGGATCAAAGTCGTAGTCATCACCTGAGTAGGAGTCAGGCGCTTCTTCTTCTTCTCCTTCTCCTTCAGCTGTAGCCAAGCTCGGCGTTAAGCTTGGGCTTCCACCATAGGGCTGGCCACCACCTTCGTCGTCGGTGTCCTCCTCCCAGCCGTAGTGCGCAGCTCTCCACTCCAGTGGATACCTCGTCTGCTCCAAGGTCTCCGCAGGGTTCACACGGCCAGTGTCCAGCAACTCCTCGTAGCGACGTCTGTCCTTGAGGTAGGCCATCGCACGCTTTCGAATGCGAACTCCTCCAAGCTGAACACTCTTCTGCAGGCGCATGAAGTCACGAATGCTCCTGACCACCAAAGGAGTTTGTGGCAGCTCCCGGTAGAAAGAGAGCCTGTAGAGGATGTAGTGCTCGACACCGGTGTAGTCCGCCAGCAAGTTCCAACGGTAGGTGTCGTAGTCTTCGCCTTCCAAGTGCTCAAAGTCCGCCACGTCCTCCAAGATGTACTCGCCCACAGAGCCGTAGTCCGTGTCCGAGTGAGCCACTTCTTCGTCACCGTCTCCAGCAGCTTCGTTCTCCACCGGGTCCTCCTCGACGGACACGTTGACCATCTCCGCTCCAATCGCTGGATCGAAGTACACCGGATAGCCTGCCGCGGTCACCGGGGGCGGACGCCGCCTACGCTCGGATCCCGACGGGGCTTCCTCGGTCCACTCATCGGTGTTCTCGGGCTGATCGGTGTCCTCCTCCTTGACTTCCTCCATCTCGGCTTCCTCCAGCTCAACCTCGATGTCCTCCATCTCGTCGCCAGCTTCGGACTCCACGTTCTCTTCCATGCCGGCGTAACCATCGAAGCGTACGCTGCGGATGTTGACTTCACCGTCTTCTTCTCCAGGTTCGGACTCGCCGTTCTCGAAGTCCAAGTCCAACTCCGCAACTTCACGTTCAAGCTGTCGACGGTGCAGCTCCTTCTCGAAGACGTCCTTGACCTCGACCAGGATGTTCTGGTGATACTCCGCCAGGTTCCAAAACCGCTTTGCCACATAGGTCATCACCGCCAAGAGGATGACCAACACCGCGATGACAAAGTACAGGATGTAGTGCACAGATCCCACCGAAGTCCAAGTAGGTCTCGCCGCAGCCAGGCACTCGTTGTCCAGGCCCAAGGCTTCTCCAGCATCGGCCAGCAAGGCTGCCAAAGTCAACCTCAAAAGTTTCTTCGCCACACGGTTCGCCAAAGTACTATTGGGTCTACCACCGGCTTCCGCAACTTCAAGTTGAATCACGTTGCGGATCCTCTTCAGCTGGTCACGCTTCTCCTGCTTGATCTTTTCCTCCCAAAACTCGTCGACTCCCAAAGTGGGGAATTTCAGCAGGGAGAGCAGCAGCTTGGTTCGCTTTCCATCCAAGGCCTTTGTGCCGATGTCAGCTGGATTGGTTGCGGTGTCTGTCCTCCGCAACTCGAAGTCTTTTCCTTGCCGTTGTTGAACCCAAAGCAGCTTTCCATCGAGGTGTTTGATTCTACCAACACCTTCCTTTGCCGCAATCGCAACCGCCGAAGTGTTATCCGCGTAGAGCTTCATCTCGATGTAGGGCCCCACCAAATGAGTAAGCACTGCACGAAGTAGCAAGCCTTCACTTGCTCCAGAAACCAAAGCAACGTACTCCGACTCAGTGCTGCTCAAGGTGATGTTCTTCTGGGTGCGGCTGTAGGAGTACACCCAGATTCCTCCCACGAAAACACAGCCACAACTTGTTGAGGAACGGGAGGCTTTGTTGCCGGACCAGTCGCTGTCAGTGGCAACTTCCAGCAACCAACACTGCTTGTTGTTCTCGTACTCGGGCCCGAAGCTTTTTGGAGGGCCCCCTGCCACTCATCACGAGGTGCACGTCCTTGGTGTACACGAGGTAGCCAATCACATTGACCAAAGTTTCCATAGCTCCCACAGTTGGGCTTGAGAGCTTACTTGCAAGCTCCTTGGTGTGGAATTGGATGTCGGGACGATCACCAGAGATGTAGAGTAAAGTTCCCACTCCACTTCGGTACTTGCCAATCTCCAGCTCGTCCTCCACCAACTTCTCGTTCACCACGACGTCACCCAGGGCACGTTTCTTCTTGATGCCTTTGAACAGCTCCACCAAACCATCAAGGTACTTGTCATTCACCTTGATCTTGGTCTCCTTCTCGTCAACCTCAATGGAACGCTTGAGGAAGTTCACCTGGTTGCCCTGCTCCACGGCCACCTTGTACTTCTGCTCGAGTTGGGCAATCAAAGCTGCCATAGCATCATCAGTTCCAGTGATGATCAAGTCGTCCACGTGGATCAGCAAGGCAATGGTGTGGTCGTTGTTTCCCCACACCGTTGGTGCTTCAGGACACTGCACCAAGCCACACTCGATGAGGGTCTGCTTGATGTTCTGGAACCACTCGGAAGCACCTTCACGTTGACCAGGTAGAACTCGACCAAGTAGCCAATCTCGAGGGATGCCCAAGGAGTCAGCAACAGCTTTATCCACTGACACCTTGACCTTCTTCTTCTGGGGGCACATCAAGTAGGCGTCCTTCACATCCAAGGTCGCCAGCTTCCAGCCTTGTAGTTGAGCAACAGCTGGAACAACTCGAAGTAAACTTTGACCACCAGCAGGAGCAAAGGTGTCGGTGCGGTTCGGGTTGATCCAAGCATAGTCCCGTGCCACCAGTCTAGCACGGCGTTGCCATTGGTCATCTCGCCAACGCCAATCCATCACGAAGCGGGTGCTCAACTTCTCCACACCTTCAAGGTCTTGCCCTTCAGAGCTTTGCAAGACACCCATTTCGACCAAACGGGTCAACTCCTTCTTAATGGATTGGGCCTCCACCGCAAACAACTCAGCAGCATCTAAGTTGGGAGGCTGGTCAGGGAACTGCATGTCCATGTCCCCATCCTCGAAGAGTTCCCCAGCAACCACCATTCGAACTGCACCTTCATCTGCACGAGGAACTGAAGGTTCACTTGGAGCAGCTTCACCTGATCCACTTGCAGGGGCAGGTTCCTTCCCTTCAACACGGGGTGCCTTTCTCACACTGCTTGGCTTCAGAGCTTTGGACGGGGTTTGGTCTTCTTCTGAAACTTCACCACCAGACCTCTTGGGAGGCATGTCAACCCCACCAGAGTAGACCTTCTCGTCCTTCAGCTCGGCCATCAACTCATCCAAGGTGGTGTCATCATGAACTTCTCCAGGAGGATCAGGAGCAAACGAAGATGGGGGTGAGTAGGACAGTGAACCAGCAGGAGACGTTGGGTCACTTGCAGCTTCGTCTCCACCAGGCCCTGCCTCACTCCCTTGGCTTGGAACTCCTTCTTGAGCTTGTCGTTGTTGACGGCGTTCTTCTCGAAGGTCTCGTCGTTCTTGTTGTTCTTCGGCACGAATCGCAGGAGCCATGTCTGGTGGTAGAGGTGCTCCAGGAACTCGAGTCAGCAATGGGCCGGACTTCACACCAATCTGGCCAAAGGAAATGCTCCATGGCCATGCCCTCACATTCGAGAGGGTCTCAGCATCATAGGCAACTGGTAGTCGCCGAATGGTGCGGGTCCATCTCAAGCCATCAGCTGTGAACACCAGGTGAAAGTCGGCACGGTCTGTCTTTCCAACCCAAACTCCTGTTTGGAAACGGTCAGCACCATTGGGGGCTGGTAGCTTTGCCAAAACTCTTTCTCCAAAGTTGGCAAGCTTTCCAACATACCGTCTTCCCGTGCACATCTCATAGGCCGTTGGAGAGCCATTCTTCCTACGGAAGTGGCTGAGCAACCACCCAGCATGCCTGAAAGCCCATTGAGCTAAAGGCCCATAGATGTCCACCTCCACACGAGCTCCTTCACGAACAGCTCGAACCAGGGTCCTTGCAAGTCCACGTGCTGTCTGGATTTCCCTTTCCACACGGCCATTTGCCTGAGAATCCTCAGGCCCAACCAACTCCACTGTTGTCTTGAAGCCAAGTTTCTGCCGGGCTTTGGACACGATGTCCAACAGCATCTTCGTCGAGGGTTCGGCATCGGCCTTCAAGATGCATGTGCTGAAACCACAGTGGCTGATGTACCTCACGATCTGCTCAGCCAGGTACTTTGCATGAGCCCTGCCTTTCCCCGGAGTGGGGATCACCAACACACCATTGGTCCAGTCATCGGTGACCACCAGTGACACTCCACCTCGAGTATCACCACCATAGAGCCGCAAGTCCTCCTTGTCCACCTCAGATGGCTCGGTCAAACCACGGGTGAAGGCATAGTCAAAGCTCACCACTGGGAACTCGCTCTTCTGCTGGAGGCGAAGTTCATCATCTCCTCGCTGTCGATGAGGGTCAGCACGGCCACGAGCAGCGACACAGGTTTCGCACCAGTCCTCAAACGGCCAGTGCGTCAGCTCGTGTACTTGGCGTTCAGCTTTGGTTGGAAGCCTTGGGATCGACTGAGGGCGAACACCGTCTCCACCTTCACTTTGCTTGCGCCTCTCAAACTCACGGCGCGCAAGTTCAACACCAAGGTTGTCGGCGAAGTGCTTGTGGTGTTCTGAAAGCCTCCTCCAAGCTTGGTCTTTGCTTCTGCCCTTTGGCAAACCGCAAACTTTCAATCCTTCACGGAGTTTCTTCAAGCTTGAGTTGGCTGAGTACTTCTCACCCTCAATCTCGATTTCTTCCAAAGGCTCATCGTCTCCACGAACTGCAGCAGGTAAAACTCGGCCAAAAGGATCACCTTCAGCAGCTTCAGCTTGATCACCCATCTCCACATTCTCGTCGTCTTCCTCATAGACTCCATCTTCAAGACTCTGGCCAAACCAGCCAAAGCCCTGTTGTTCCATCTGCTGAAGGTCTCGGCCAGAACGTTCACGTTGTCGAGCTTGTAGGAAAGGGTCATCACCACCAGTATCGATGGTGCCAACGGAGAGCATGTCCTCCAACTCCTGGTGGAAGAAGGTCACCACTGCCGTCTCGATGCCATTGCACTCATCGATCTCTTCTTCAGCTTGAGATCGACTGCCAGCTTCCACCACCTCCCAAGTGTTCTCCTTCTTGATGATGGTGGTGCGGTACGGGAAGTCGTTCCTGTTGAACTGGGGGTAGCTGTCCTTGTAGTGGAAGCCAAGGTTGACCACCAAGAAAGGAACTCGACGGTCAGCTGCAAGATGCCACCCAGGTTGAGTGACCAAATCCCGCATGTGTCCATCAAACCTCATCGTCACCTGTCTGATGGTCACCTTCTTCTTCTTCACGGGCTCCACCACATTGACCACTCTGATTTCAGCTTCAGTGACCAGAGAATTGTTCCTGGAGGCAACCACCTTGTCAAAGTCGCCATAGCTGAGGTGGATCTGTCCTCCATGTCCTTCAACTTTCCAGCCCTTCTTGATCAGCTTCCCTAACGCCAGCAAAGGTTCGGCCACGTTGGAGAGGGCGAAGGTTTCCCTAAGGCACACAGTGTTGCCCATCTCATCGGTGAGTTCCACAATTGCCTGGCGCATAGTCCCACCAGGCATCCTGTTTCCTTGAGCATCTCGAAGAATGCTCGTCTTGGCCAACTTCTCCCCAACGTTCTGGTACTTCATGGGGAGCACACTCATGTCGGCACCGGAGTCCAACACCACATTCACCTTGTCCTCCACAGCAATGCCACGGATGTACTTGTCCTTGTCCAACAGCATCGGCCTCGAACCGAGGTTGTCCTTGTCGACGGTCATGGCAGCGTCCACGAAGTCCACGAAGTAGGCGGCTCCACCATCTTCAGCAGCACAGACGTACCAATCATCGTCACTGTCACTGTAGGCCATGTCATAGGTGTCCACGGCCTTCACCATTCGAACCATCGAAACATTGGGCTCACCATCCATGGTGTCGTCCTCCAACTCATCCAGGTTGACATGAATGATCCTCCTCACCGTTGTCTGTGGTGATCCTTGGGGTTGACCACCACCACCACCAGAGTTGTTGGTGGTACTGTTCAGCATCGACTGCGTTGCCACTGTCGATGCTCCATCTTGTTGAGCAACTTGTCGAAGTCCTCTCACTGGGCATTCACGGGCCCAATGACCTTTGCCTCCACACAGCTTGCACTGGTTGGGGTCAAGCTGTCCTTTCCCAGCACCAAGTCCACCTTTGGCAAAACCAACGAAGTTGATCTTGCCTTTGGTCTTGTCCTTGGATTTGCCCTTGCCGTACTCGCCCTTGTGGTTGGAGTACTTGCCTTTGCCAGACTTGCCGTCCTTGCCCTTGCCAGTCTTGCCTTTGTTCTGCTTGCCTTTCTGTTTGCCTTTGTCACCTTTGGTGACTCTGTCGACTTCCATAGCTCGTGGTCCTCCATCATCAGGGAACTCGGGGTTGTACTGCTTGTTGAAGCCCAGAGCCATAGCATCAGACCACTTCACCTGGGCCCTATCCCACAACAGCACCTTGGAACGCAGCTCTTGGTAGGTGGCGGTCTCACTCAACTGGATGTTCAAGTGAGTCCTCAACTGGCCTCCAATGCAACGCATCAGCATTGCAAACTTCAGTTCACTGCTAAGAGGAATGCCACCAGGAGCGATGCGGTCGTACTCGGCAAAGCCCTCCTCGAGCTTCGTCACCTGAGCCAGCAAACCCTCCTTCATCTGGAACTGGCCCCAATTCATCAAGGCCTGAAGGATGCCAACACTGCGGTTTCGGGTTGTGGGTTGGCACTGCATCAAGAGCTGACGAAGTGCCTCATACCCATTGGAACCTGAGGTGCCACGAAGAACTGCTAGAAGACGTCCACGAAGTAGTGAAGCCAAAAGTCCATAGAGAAACATAGACCGCTTCTTCTCCCCCTCGTCCATGAGGTCTGCGTCCTGCTCCACAGTCAAGTCCTTCTCGACGTCGCGAATCTCCTTGTCATACTTGCTGTCAAGGGTGCAGAGGTATTGGTGAACAGTCCACCACCAATCCCTCCACATCGCCACCTCCTGGTCGTAGCCCTTGGGGTCGAAGACACCTGGCTTAGGAAGCAGCTTGAACCAGTCGGTACCAGCACTCGAAGAGGAACTTCCCGAAGCAGCCTGGTTCCTGAAGAAGTCCACCGCAGAGGCAGTGGTCACAGCAGCTTGGGCAGCAGCTTCTGCAGCTTGAAGAACTCGAGCAGCAAGTTCGGCTCCATCCATTGCTCCACCTCCCACAGCAGGAGATCCAGGAGCACTCAGTGGTCCAACCTGGGGGCTCCCAGGTCCACCTTCCATGGTTCACCTCGAACTTGTCCAGGAAGTAGATCGTGCCACCCCAGCGGCACACCGAAGGCAGCACAGCAACGAAGCAGCGCAAAGCGTATGCCCCTTCACTGGGGCTCCGCTACCATGTCAGGCAGCCAAGCAACGCACGTACCCAGGCTTTTCCCCCCTGAGCACAAGAAGCCTCAAGAGAGCGGGCTTCACATGGTTCTTTCCATGCAGTGAAACATGGTACTATACGAGGGGATACACAGCTGTTCTCGGTAGGATGCTGGTGCAACAAATCCTATGATGGCTGCCCTTCAAAGGCCAATCATTAGAGCCATCATAGGATACTTGTCACTGTAGCTGTATATATAATTTCCTTTGGACTTGCTAATCAGATTTGTATCGAGGATTTAGCTTGGCAAAATAGTCAACCATTTGAATGGCTTATCGACTCATGAGAAACCTATGATGGTTCATGATGGTTCAATAACCTATGATGGTTCGTATACCTATAATGGTTCATTGACTACAGGATTCTTAGCCATTCATATCTTCCCCTTCGCCATTTCTTAGCCAACCATCAGCGAACCTTTCTCAGCCCCGGCTTGAACCTCGCCTTGTCAAGCACCTAAGGCCAACAGTTCAGAAGGGCTGGGTGAATGACCCTTAGCAAATAACTTTTTACCGTGGTCCATGACCCACTAGTGATTGGTAGCTGATGTTCGAGGATTGTACTATAATATCGACTCATCGAGTGATGGTGCGTCGATCATCAACTGACGTTATCAAACGTTAGACAATGGTGTGGATAATGATTTAGCTCATCCTCGAGTTGATGGCTGGCTCATTGAATGGTCATCAATGATAATCTATGATGGTGTGAATGGATGATTACCGTCTCATAGCACATCTGGTCACTGGTAAAAAGAAAATGATCAGCATCCTGACAACAGGGGGGTTGATAAGCTTTTGGCTTCATCAGAAAGAAGTTGCTGTGGATACGCACCTGCTTGGATGTTATATCTTGACCAACTATGTCTGGACAAGAAAACATTATATGCAGTGCTGAAAGTCAAACCATCAAACTCTTGTGCCAAATGAAAGAGAATCAACGAGTCAATGCTAGCACATTGGGCAAAAAACGTAGACCCATACACAACCAAAAACATATGACTGACCAAGGAATCCAACAAACAGCAACAACTACATGTTTGTGTCATAAAAGCCATCATAATTCATTCTCGCTGCAAAAGATTGTCAAGCATCGACGATTTCCCTGCTATTACTGAAGCCAGAATCTTGTTGATTCGGCATCCGGCACCAGGCAGCCCTTAACAAAGACCCACCAATTGTGGCGACTTCTGCTCACACATTTGCAAGTCAAGGATTCAGGTATTGGGCTCCGGTGGTTGATGAAAAGATTTTTTTTTCAGCAGCAGATCTTCCAGCAAATCTTCTGCTGGTTGCTTGTGATTGTTACCAGCATTTCAAACACCCGGATTGACAATGAGCAACCCAGTGCTTTTCGGTAATTTGAAAAGTGCTGTATGAGGATCTTTCAAGACCAACCTCTTGACCATCATTAACCAATAATTTACCCTTCAACATTCATCATGGTGAACCATCATTATCATTATCGTTAACCAACATGAACCATCATTAACCCATCCTGTATAAAAGCGCACAAAGCCATATCCGGCCATCTTGCCTTCTTAACAGCAGCTGGTGATTGCATCACCACAAGGCCAAAGTTGCCTGGCAGAAAAGTGTTGGATTTTGTTCAATAACTATAACAGCAAACTAATAATGATTTTTCGTGGCTTATAGATGTTTATAGTGGTTACAATACATGGCTGATAGTGGTGTACCGTGGTCAACAGCGTTTTCTGGTGGTTGATAATAGTTATAAGCGGTTTGGTTGCAAGCAGTTGATCATCGTCAGTCAGTAGTGTTTTGTCTGCAGAATGGCGCAGTGCCAACACCACACAAATGATATCTTACAGCTGCCCTGATGAGCTTGCATGAAACTGATCACTGCTGAGAATATAACTGATTCGACGCCGAAAGCGTGTGGCCAAAGCACAAGGATTCAACGGTACAAGGTGGGACCCCAATCGTTATAAAGTTGGTTCATAGGCCATTGAACAAGCTAGTTCTACCTACCGAAAATAGTAGTTACCCTAGTTATGAACTAACTGAGCTATATTGGAACCATGGATGTACCACCCAGCACCGTGTACCATGGATGATGATCAACAAAAGCGACAACCAGAGACGTATTCCACCGTAAACTTGAAGCAAATGTCGTTGCGAAAAAAAAAGACGCGGCAAGGTTCAACTCATCATGTCAACGCTTGATACGTGAAGGGCTATGAAGTATTTGGAATGACCAGTATTGTTTGGTTAGGTGCTCATAAATCGGTTGGTCGGTCATGACGCTTATTATTGGCTGATGTTTAGAGGGACGGACCCTTCCAGTTAAACCTTCGATGTGCATCACCGACTTGGTAATTGGTCACTGATTACTATGGTTGTAAGGCTTGTTTCACTCACTTTCTGAGGTAATTTACCATGGTCAAATTTCACCTAGAAGCCAACTACACATCCAAGTAATGACTGGTGAATGTTCTGTAAACTGCTCAGCTGAATAGCCCTAGGACCACGCTGATTTGCGGAATGCTGACCTTGCTTGGTGAACATCCCAACAAGAGGAGTTCAGGTTCGGCCCAAAGGCATCTAGCCACCTGCCAACTGGACTGAAAACCAACTGGTCAGTTGGGATTGTCATGGACAAAAAGTGGGGAGCACCTCAACTTGTGCCATACCAAAACATATCCCTTAGCCTCTGTTGAACCAACAGGACAATGGCAAATCACCAGCAGTAATAGGAAAATCATCGGTTCTTTGCCAGGTACGAGATTCGTTGCTGCGTGAGTCAAGCAAGAAAGAAAAGCCAACCACTGATTCTTAGTTTCAGTATGCGCCTCCCAAATGCTTGTGGGGAGGTCAGCGGTAGTTAAGCTGAATAAAATATATGCTTGGTAATACCTATTTAGCCAACAACACCTGGCAAGCATAGAGATATAACCAACCCCTGGTGCTCCATGTGCTACATGGATTTTTTTTCAAGATAAGGGACCCCAAAAATGATTCGGTCATGGGTCATTACTACTATAAATGCTTAATATTGAATTATTTGGGGGGTCACCACATCATTGCTGCTTGGTGCTCTCTTCCGGTCCCGCCATTTCCCTCAAGCCTGGTCTCGTCCTCGCTGTCTGACCTGAATTTGGCAAAGGTTTCACCTGGCCACGCGACGTGGTGCGCCTTTGTCATCTTGCGCCACGGGCACTCCGCTTCTGGAGCATTGCTTGCTGATAGGCATTGCTATGGTGATAATATCGACCAAGTGGCAACCATCCTCTGAATGCATCAATCATAAGGGCGGAGGGTTCACACATAATGAGAGCGTTTTTGCTTTAGGTATAGATGTAAAGAGTAATGTACTACATAGGATATTATATATATACATATATAGATATATAGATATATGTTGGACAAATGTCTGTCTATGTATGATGCGATGCATAATTCTAATGCCATAGCCAATTGAGGCCAAAAAAACATGGGTAGTGGATGGTATATTCTTCCCCATCAGAAGCCAGCAACAGCTCTGTTTTTTTTAATAGCACTTCTCAAATTCCAATCCGGGTAGCGATGGTATTTCAGTTGGAGTGTCTTCTGCCCATCTGAACGATCTCTGAGTGAAACCAAATTGGATGTGTAGTCGAGGTTTTACCTGGGATATAACCATGGTAAATATGTGAACTAATCCCTACAACATCCTATAACTATGGTTTTTGCTGATTTTCCGCTTGCCACCATGCTACCATGGGGATGCATGATAGCTACGGTTCGTAATCAAGGAACGCACAGAGTCAGAGAGCGGCCAGGACGGAAGATCTTAGCCCGTCAAGACGGGCCCCATCTGGACATGCGAATGGAACTGCTTTCGATGGGATGGGATGGTTCAATGCAAGACCTATGGCGAAGAAACAACCTGTGAAACACTTGGACCCCATAACATAGGTCCACATCCGTTTCCATAGGTCGTTTCTTAGGCTCGTATTTCCACAGGCTTTCCGCATGTCCATCAAAGGCGCTCATCTGAGAGATTGAGCGCTTTTCCCACCAAAAAATGAACATCGGATGGATTTTGGGGGTACCGCCATTCATGGACAAAGCATGTAGGCGAGTGTTTTGATGAAAATATTGACCCATACAGCTTACCACTCACCTGTGTGCAGATTGACAGCTATGCCTTCATCACCTATAGCCAGTGAATAACGCCATGAACCAGGTGTGCTATTGCCTACCACTCACCTATCAGGGTGACCGAAGCCACCCTGGTGACCCTGGCAGTGCCTCACCTTGGAATGCGCCACGCACACTTGTAGCACCTGCGTCACGTTCGCCGTGCAACGTTGGAGGCCGGAGAGGTAGCCGTTGAGCTGAACGTGTCAGTTGTAACTAGGACATATGGCAGTGGAAATCCCCCATGAACGTTGGTTGATTAATATTGACCCATAGCCATATGAGGAAGTGAAAAAAACCGGGCTGAAATCAAATTACGAAATTTCAGCGTTATCGTTTTTTAAAATTCCATATCGTTTTGCGTGCGTGATGGCAAATCCAAGCTTTCTATGAACGTGAAATGTTTGTTGCACACAGGAATGGGCAAGCAACTAGATAACAAGGGTTTCGTATTGGTTTGTTATCGTTTTCTTATCGTTTTTTCATGTAGGATTACGTGCTGGCACAAGCGGTAATACTTGAGGTTGTTGGGGTTATCTTTTTTTAAAATCCCTTATCGTTTTACCAGGTAAACCCCATCTGCGGTTCAAGTCGAGGTAGTCCATTTTATAGTCCTTACTACCTAGTTTTTTTACTTTCTCATATGGCCGTTTCTTAAGACATAGGGGAGCTCAAAAATGGTGTTGTTGTTGCTGTAAATGATTAAGATTGGATGATTTGGGAGGTTTCCTGTTTTGAGAAACCACCAAAAGTAGAAGGGCAAAGTGCAAAGAGGCATTGAAGTGACAAAGAGTTCTTCACACAAGGCCGAGTCAATCAGAGGATGGCAACAGTTCGGAACACAATGGCCATCTTTATGAGCAAAACTTCCTCTTCGCAGAGGAAGCCGAAGCGGATGCACCTGCAGCATTGCACCGCTCATTCTCGTGAAATTCCAGGAAATCTCTGACCTCCCTTCACGATTTCAAGAAAAAATCAGAAATGCATCGGTTACTCGAGTTGGCATGACCTTACTTGGGCCAAACGTTAAACGGTTGCCACTCTGAACTGTCCTAAGCGTTGGGAACCTGACTCCTTCCCATCCACCAAACAGCTCCGGCTGCAGCCCTCTCCCAGCCTTGCCGAATTTGGAATAATGACCTGGGCCAGCTACCGGGTCGAACACCCTCCCCACCAAATCAGTCACTCTCAGCACAATATACACCATAACTACATAGGCATGATGTTTGTATTTATGTCTGTCTGTATGTCTGTATTTCTGTATGTCTGTAGGTCTGGATGTCTGTATTTCTGTATGTCTGTATGTCTGTATGTCTGTCCGGCTGTATGTATGTATGTATGTATGTCTGTCTGTCTGTCTGTATGTATGTATGTATGCATGCATGTATGAACGTACGCAGGTATGTACGCATGCATGTCTGTATGTCTGTCTGGCAGTATGTATGTAATGTATGTAGTGTGCGTAATGTATGTAATGTATGTAGTGTATGTAAGGTATGTAGTGTATGTAGTGTATGTAGTGTATGTAATGTATGTAGTGTATGTGATGTATGTAATGTATGTAATGTATGTAATGTATGTAGTGTATGTGATGTATGTAATGTATGTAATGTATGTAATGTATGTAGTGTATGTAAGGTATGTAATGTAGTACAATGTACTGTAATGTGATGTAATGTAATGTAATGTAATCCAATGTAATGTAATGCAATCTAATGTAATGTAATGTAGTGTAATGTAATGTATGGTAAAGTATGGTAATGTATGTAGTGTGCGTAATGTATGTAATGTATGTAATGTATGCAATGTATGCAATTTATGTAATGTAATGTAATGGAATGGAGTGGAATGGAATGTAATGGAATGGAATGGAATGGAGTGGAATGCGATGTAATGTAATGTAATGTATGTATGTATGTATGTACGTACGTACGTACGTACGTAGGTATGTATGTATGTATGCATGCATGCATGTATGCATGCATGTATGTATGTATGTATGTTTGTATGCATGTATGCATGTATGCATGCATGTATTGAAATTTCAAAAAAAATTTGGGTAGTTAGGAATATTTGCTTTTTTCAAAAAAAGATACATAGATGTATGTGTATATATACACGTACACCCCGCACGTCTCTTCAAATCATGTGCATACACATGGAATCAAAACGGAGGCATTTACTCCGGCCACAGTTCCACAGAATGTATCACATATCTCTATAGATAGACAGATATGTGTGTATATTTCAATATATGTATATATGTATATATATATATATATTTATATTTATATTTAAATATATATATATATATATATTTAAATATTTATATTTTTGTCAATTTTATATATATCAATATATATATATATATCATATGTACGCGCATTGATTCGTATCAATTTCCATACATCTTGCATCATACGCAAGCTTTGCGTGCGTTTAAATGCTCAGCGCCCCTTCTGGGGCCTACAGTTGACATAATAGCTGATAAATGTTTTAGCATGTTTGTTAAGTCATCCTATATTATATCAATGTGACCACCTGTGCACTTTCAGTAAAACAAACAATAGTACTGATAACTTTGATAAATAAAGGGAACACTTTGAAATGTCTGACCGATTTTTATTGTTATACAACTAGTGGAAATAAGACCCAATACTCATGCAAAAGAATGAACAATTGTTTTACTATGGCGTTGGTACCGATGGCAATATTGAATCATATTTTGAATCATATTTAATGCAGTATTAAATCTAATAAGTGGAACTTAAAGATTGGCTCTGAAAATTACGATAAAATAGCGACTGGAAGTAGTTACAGCAAGTGGCATGTAAGTGGCTTCACTTGAGCGTAATTACAGCAAGCGTTTCCAGTTAAATTAATTACCTGCCCATTCTTTGTGGTGAAATACTAATATTAGCAGCAATGGTAATAGCAATCCTAGAAGCAATGCTAATAGCAAAAATACCAGCGATAGTAATACTATATAGCAAATATGTCTTGAATGAAAAGATGTCCTGTGCACATGATGAGCAATGGGCATGTTGACTGTTCACTGCGATGACAATAATAGTAACTGTGTTAATGAAACAAATTGTACTCTATGGTCTTGAAGAATCTATGAAATGAGCACATAGTACTTTGGAAAGTATTTAATTGATATGTAACAGGAATGCATATTCTAGTAATATTGCTAACAGCTGTGATAATTTTCAGAGTAATAACGATGTCAATTACATTACAAATCATCTATTGAAGAGTATTCAGATCATATTCACAGTCACCAAAACAATAAGGATTTCAGAATTGAATGATTCACATGAAATTATTGAATCGGCGAATCAAACTTTAAACAGGAAATCAATTAGCAATAGTAACAATAGCAAGATGGCAATGCTACTGTACAAAGGGTGGGTGGTAGAGTGAGCCAAATACTTGAAGTGAAGTGTAGTTTCGCGAAATGGATCTCAAAAGAAATGTACATATAATTGGCATTTGCAGCAAGGCCATCAGTGGCAAGGTTGCGCGACATGTTTTACTAGAGTCTAGGGTCTTGAAGAATCATATTGCAATGATATTCTCACAGCTACCAAATATGTAAGATCAAGCACATTTATATTGTAATGAAAATCACATATATTGCTTCTAGCACTAGACAAGAGAATAATAACATTATGTGAAAAAAAGTGATATGGTAGTTGGACTGTGGAGCAGCCACAGAAATTTTTCTATTTAGATTGAAAAATCAAATTAACAATGCCTATGAAATTTCAAAAAATCAAAGAAAAACTCGAGAAATCAAAAAAAACATTTTTTGAAACTTAGAAAAATAATTTCACCAGAAAGTTTCCTGTACAAAAATGACCATTAGGTTGAGCTAAGCTGCAGGGTCAACAGATGTCTGCTTCCAGTGGACTGAAGTGAAAACTAATAACAGCGCAACCAAACGATTCAAAAACCCTAGGGAAAAGAAAAACCTTCAAACCAAAAACCAAAAAAACCTAGGAAAAAAGTTGGTTTCTCATTGAAAAAAACCTAGGGAAACGTTGGTTTCTGATCAAAAACCAAAAACCCAAAAAAACATTTTTTGAAACAGAAAAAATGGTTTCACCAAAAAATTGGGTTTTTGGTTTTCCCTAATTTTTTTTGGTTTCTTTTGGTTTCCTTGAAAAAGTGTTTCGTTTTTTTTTGCCTCAGCAATTCAAAAATGAAAAAAACCTCGGAAAAAGATGGTTCTTCATTCAAAAACCAAAAAACCTAGGAAAAAATGGGAACAAAAAGACCTAGGAAAAAAGATTATATTTGATCAAAAACCAGAAAAAAGTGGCAAAAAAATTGTTTTTGATCAAAAAACCAAAAACCGGAGGAAAAAAGATCGTTTTTAATCAAAAACCAAAAAAAAACCTCGAAAAAACAAAAAACCAAAAAACCATGGTTTGAAATAGAAAAAATAATTTCACCAAAAAAAATTTGGTTTTTTGGTTTTCCCTAGTTGTTTTTAATTTTTTGGTTTCCTTGAAGGGTGTTTGGTTTTTTGGTTTCAGAAGCTCAACAAGCAACGGTTAATAGCGGAAAGAAGTGGATGATAAGTGACAATAGCAACACAAAGAAAATCCAGAACATGACAAGCGAGACGTTTCTTAAACGCGCACTTTCAAGTCAATGCTGATGATGGAAAATGAAAGTCGGCAAAGGATCAATTGATGGTGAACGATGGCTAGGAAATAAATAACCGCGTAGATCCACATGAACATGAAAGAGCTGCTAATTAGTATTGCCGAATGGGAGATGGCACACAACCACCTGTTTTTTCATGATTACCCTTAAATAACCATCAATAGCAATTACCATCTGCTGATCTACAACAAGAACTGTTGATCAGTTCACCATCATGTACTAAATTCACAATCTGCTGGGCAATGTGTGTCACTGTCAGCCATTTTAACTATCATCGCCATTCAAAAGTCCTGATGGCGAACCACTGGTAGCCATGGTTTAACCGCTGCTGGATGCTTACGTTTTGGTACTGAATTGCTAGAAACGCCGTCATTCCCAGTAACGATTTACCAACTGTTGGTCTTGCCAAGTAACTATTTTAACCATCAAGGATCATGAGCCATCATGATCAACCATGACCAACCATTGCCCCTGTCATCATAAGCAACCAGAACGGCTCAAATTCATCACGATAGTTCCCTGCCCGCCCCTAATCCAATGAGCTGACAATTCCGCCCACCCCGTATCCAGCCTTGTCCAGGAGGAGTTCTTTTTCTGCCGCGCTGAAGGGGTATTTTGTTGGCTTTCCTGGCTCATCTGGTCACGCCACCCCCCTTCAAATTCCATAGGGGGGCTGAATGCCCTCATCCTGTAAATTCAAAACGATGGCCCTGCGCTAAATGGTATTTAAAATCAAGGCCCTTCATCATCACGATCTGCTAGGATGGCCAACGCCAAAATAAACTATGTATAGAATCTGGCCCCCCTTCCAGACACAAGCATTTCCAAGCACATGTGCCACAGAATGCTACAAGTATAAAACCAAACCCTCTGAGCAGCATAGCTGATGAACACATGATGCTGGCTTCGTACCAAATCAATACCCCCAACCCAATATACTTCAATACTGTCAATGCATAAAATGAAGCCCCACAGGGTCATATGATGCCACATATTGCTTTTTTGTAGTAACCCAGGACTTCTGGCATAAAAACCAAGGTTTGAACAATTTTTGCTTGTAGATTTAAAATGGTGATTTGGCTGATCCGGCGCCTTCATTTTGCACAGGTCATGTCGCTGCTCTCCTTTTCTTCTTTCTTTGTTTCTTTCTGTTTTTCTCACTAAGGCCGGGGCCGATCTCTGTCGCGGCTTTCTTTTCCGTCGGAGGCGTGAGACCTGCGCTCTGGATGGCCCGCAGGTAGACCATGACCTGCCAGCTTGGTTTGATAGGCCACATTCAAATACGTACGCTGCTACCTGTGCATCCATGGGGCATTGTTAATTGCACCGGCTGGCGAACAAGACAATAGAGCTGTTAACCAGTTTTCTTTGGTGGCTTGCCGGATTTTTAGCTGCACATGCAACTAGTAACGTCGCAAGAACATATGGGTTTCAATTGGCATCTATCTAGTACGTATGGAAATTGGGGCGCTATGTAAAATAATTGGAAAAGCTAAATTACCCGTAATTATTGCAAAAAGAAACCGTGACCAAGAAACCAAGAACTGATGGAAGACTTTTCGTCGCTACTACTGAATCGCTATTGGCTTTCAAAAGCGGGAAGCTGCCCTTCCATACATGCACAAAAAACCCCGGCTTTACAATCTAGGCCCAGCCCAACCCAACCCGAATCTGACATGTATTTTTCAATCTTGCCCGTGCATTTTGGCAAGTAGGCTTTGAGCCTGGATGGAAACATAAACTATTGACCATCGAAATTTTGGTTACATTCTCAGCGGCCCCAAACAGCCGCCCCAAACAGCCGCCCCAAACAGCGCCTGCCTGTGTGTTGCGGCTGTCCTGCGCGACTTGGAGGACTGTCAGACTGTCTTGCCAGCCCCTGCATCAAGGCTGCGCAGGGAAGGCGTTCCATCCTAGAGATGTTAAACCATGATGTCCCAGCATGCGGTATCCCCCATAACGAAAGCATCATATACGAGCGATGACCCCGCTCGATGAACCCACGAATTTTTGCGCCCGGGCTGACACGAACTGCTGCTTTGATGGGGCGACGTGTCACCCAACAACATGGTTACCGCCTGCCAAGCGCTGGCAGCTTGAAGCTGCTGAGCGAATATCTTTCTTACATGAAACGCCATGAAGAGCCCTGAGCACTGACAATGACATTGATTAGCATGCCATGTGTTCATTTGACAAATAAGCTAAGGTGGTATCCCCAACAGCAAGAGCCACAGATCTGAATGCTTCCGCGCGTATTTTTTTTGCAGGAAATTTTTAGGTAATCCAGAAATCTGAGGCATGATCACGATGGCATGCTGAGTTTGTGCAAATTTCGCCTAGGCTGCTTCTGCGCAATCTCATGTTTTACTTCCAGAACGTTCCTGAACTTTCCAGAACCTTGCCTGGCAACTGCATCGGAACTCCCCACAACATTTCGGAACTTTCGGAACCTGAGACTGGAAGCTGCACCGCAACTTCCCGGAACCTTCTGGAACCTTTGCGCAGAACTCCCCGGAACCTTCCAGAACTTTCTCGCACCTTTGCGCCAGAACTCCCCGGAACCTTCCCGGAACCTTCTGGAACCTTTGCGCCAGAACTCCCCGGAACCTTCTGGAACCTTTGCACCAGAACTCCCCGGAACTTTCCCGGAACCTTCTGGAACCTTTACGCCAGCACTCCCCGGAACCTTCCCGCAACCTTCTGGAACCTTTGCGCCAGATCGCCGGAACCTTCCCGGAACCTTCCATAAACCTTACCTGGCAAACTCCCCGGAACCTTCCGTGACCCTGCAGAACCTTCCCGAACCATGGTTTATATACCATCTGCTCCGGAACTCGCCGGAACCTTCCGGAACTTTCCGGAACTTTGCCTGGCAACTGCACCGCAACTCCCCGAACCTTCCGGAACCTCTGGAACCTTTGCGCCAGATCCCCGGAACCTTCCCGGAACCTTCCGGAACCTTGCCTGCCTTCCGGAACTTTCCGGAACTTTGCCTGGCAACTGCACCGCAACTCCCCGGAACCTTCCGGAACCTCTGGAACCTCCGGAACCTGAGCCTGGAAGCTGCACCGGCTCACACCGGAGCTTACCTGGGCTGAAGACCCCATAAGCTTTCGCTGTTGGGGAAAAAATTTCCTCAACAGCCAAGTTGAGACCATGAGCAGCCACTAACAAGATACCCTCACTTTCGGCTTCCCAAGACCAATGCTTCGCGGTAAACTCTTACTATCGGCAAGCAATAAGTTCACGCATCCCAACACATAACGCAATCATGATTCAAAACATCATTCTGAGAAACCCTGTTTGTTGATCTGTCCCAAGCTGGTTGGTAGCTCACCAATTGCCTCTGGCGGTTTTTTGATAGAATCTTGCTTGGTGCTTTGCTTCGTTGGATAAAATTTTCAATGTTGGATCTAGGTTTGGTTGAAAATCCAAACTGGGCTGCGTCATTCCATGGGGGATCTACAATGCTTGCAGCTATTCGTAAAAACTAGGAATGAGCGCGAACGATCGTAACATATCAGATGACATAGCTCAAGATCTGAGAATTTCGACCCTGCTTCCTGCCAGCACAAGCCCTCAGGGCCCCGAACCGTTCAGGAGCTTTGTCCACTCCTCTGATCGGCCTTTGACCATTGCCTGCAACGTGCATCGAACTCCCCAGCGACATCGACATTTGAAGGATCAGGGGATTCATTACAGCATTGCTGAAGGCTGGGAATCGTTTTCAATACACTGATTGGTGGCGTTTGGTTCGGCTAGCGCTGGTTTGTCCCCGAAGATTTTAGGGGCACGTCGCGCACATCAATTCATCTGCTCGTTAGTCTGACCATTTCACACATCACTCCTGGCCCCATTCAAATTGCAGGCCTTTAGGAGGGAGACGGCGTTGAAACGGGCCAAGGTGTGGAAAAGACTGTCCCCCTGCCGCGCAAGTTTGCCACGCCAGACTTGAGGCCAAATGGTACGTCACGAAAGCTAGCATGGCAACTGACACAACTGGAAGAATGAACAAAAGCAAAACATGCATTCATTTCTGTTGAAGAAAACCGCAACGAGTGGAAAGTGCAGTGCGACAAAAACGCCCCTGGGGGGAATTGAGCCTAGAGGGGGAGGGCGGGTACGTCTCTATATCAGCCTCAAGCTTAAGAAACTTCAAGAGGAACCACCCGGAACTGCAGCATTTTTAGCGCCTCGTAAAAAACCTAGGAAAACATGGTTTTTCATTCAAAAAAATAAAAAACCCAGGGAAAAATTTGTTTTGAGCTTCTGAAGAAAACCTAGGGAAAACCAAAAAAACAAAACTTTTTGGTGAAACCATCTTTTCTGTTTCAAAAGATGGTTTTTTGGTTTTTGGGTTTTTGTTCAAGGTTTTTTGTTTTTGATCAAAAACCATGGTTTTTCCCAGGTTTTTTTGGTTTTTGATCAAAAACTATGTTTTTTTTCCAAAGTTTTTTGTGTTTCTTTTATGAAAAATTGAATTTTTCCTCAGTTGATCGCTTTTTTGAATGAAAAACTATCTTGATCCAGGGCCAAAATTTGGCCACCAAATAATTCAGTTTCTTTTTATAATGTTTTCAGTTTTAATTTAAAGAATAATCCACTATATGCATTTTTATCTGGTTTTTACAATGTGTTTTTACTACACTGCTATTATAATCAAAGATAGTGATGACAAGTATATTTCAAATGTAGGCCTCAGAAGGGGCGCTGACCGTATAAATATATGTGTGCGTGTGTCTGTGTATCAGGTATTGGTTACAAACGTGTATACATATGGGCGTTTCTCAAAATCGGGGTACCGCGCAATCATCTATGATTGGCCATTTACAGCAGTAAACCAACCATTTTTGGGGCAGAAAGGGACGCCCTCAGTCTGGGGGGGCCCTATGGCTTGAGAAACCAGCATATGAATATCTGTGATCATCTGTGGACATTGGACCCTGCGAAGCACTGGGAGACCCCACTTTCCAAGGCACTTTTGGAGCGAAAGCCGAGCTTATTGATGCGACGAACGATGAAGATGCACCTGTCGTCAAGTCATCAGCTTGGCAGGGATTGGGCACCAGGGATGACAGCTGAATCTGCTGCCGAACTCCTCATTTGATATCTGGGATTCCAGGGGAAGTGGGTCCCCTTTAATCCTAAATTCTGCTAAGATTTCAATCTTCTTTTGAGATCTGCATCTACATTGACCGAATTTGGGGGGACTTGTTCAAAAGAAAAAAGGTCTTAGGGTCTTAGGGGTGGCCACCACTGGAGGTGCAGACATCCCAGCGTCACTTGGTCGATCCTGTGGGGATGCTATTGGCCAGTCATGGTCATCCAGGTGGTCGGCCTCAGCCTATCAAGGCTGTACCACCAGTGGCGCAAGTTACGAAGTGAGGCTTCCCATAGACTTGCCAGTGAGATCGTTGGCTTGCCATGGAAGCTCTCATGGCAGAGACCGGACGACTCGCCCGGTGCCTTGGGTTTTCCGAACGAAGCTCCTCCAAATATCCACGCCTTGGAGCAGAAGCAGTTGCTCACCAGCTGACATGGCACCCAGCTGACACGGCGGCCAAACCCATTTTCAGGAGAAAACCCAACAATTTTGCTGGAATACCTTCTGACACCCGGCTCCAGCAGCTGTACCAATGTTTACAATAGTGTCAAGTAGATGACCATCAAAAGCGAGCAATCAGCAAATTAATCACAAGCCCTAATTGCCAAAGCGAGCCATTTTCAAACAAAGGCCATTGCTCTATGGAGATTTCCGCAACATGTAATGGACGCAGGGACGGAACAAATAAGAGGAGTCAAACAACGCATCCAGGAAACATGACAGTATCAAGAAAATATCTTCTGAAAGCGAACCAAAAGAGGATTTTGAAATGGCTTGCAGGATAAATCACAAGCTACACATCAAACAAGGCCTTCCGAGTCTGAAGGTATGTAAATAGAAGTAGTCATCGCACTCAATAGCGAACGGTTGCACAGCCACAATACGACTTAAGAGTGCCTCAGAATTTTCTGAATCCGGGTCCACTCCCCGCTCCCGGTGGCAGCGGAAGTGAATGCCGTCACTTGAGCTTGTTTTATTGGGGTCATGGATCCTGAAACCAATGCAAACATACTTTGGGGACACTCCCAAACCACCAGCTTACTGGTTCAAGTTGACTTAATGCATTGAACTAACCCCCCTTCCCTCGGAATTGGTGATTTCGATTCCGAACCAGCAGAGCCAGTGGCCCCACCCTGAGAACTTGGCAAGGTCTGTTTTGGCCTTAACTTCTTGGCGAGCCGCCGCTGTTCCTGTCGGTCGCAGGGCAGGTTCCACGCAGCACGATGTCTCTGAGTTGTGAAGAGGGGCAGTCAATGATGGCGGTCAAAAACCAGCTGCAAAGTTGAACACTGTAGAAGTTGAATGGTTCGTTCGCGTCGGGGGCCTGTCCCGGATTTGTGGGAAAAGTTTGCGGATGCCATAGTTCATGGTCCATGTCATTGGTGGTTGCCGTTCTAAAAGTGATCACTGCGAGAATCACTAAGGACATCACCATGATTTTTTTCACCCCATTTTCAGAAACCTGGATGATGTTCTGCTCGATTCCCATGACGCTTCTGCGGCATCCGACACGCTTAGTGCCACGCCTGCTCCATTCGCTCCATCCTGCCACTTCGTTTCCTTTCATGCTCATCACTGACGACCGGACTGCCTGGCACAGGCAGACGCAGCCAGCATTGGACCAGTCTCTGCCCCTGAACGATCCGAGCTACTCAGCTACTGGGGCAATGGGGATACCCGTGGCTCCGAAGCGCTCCCTCCCAACCACCAGCCAGCAACGATCATTTCCGTTGACCAATTCGGTGGATTGGTCCAGAATCCTATGGTTGCAACCCCAACGTCATGGTGAGAATTCTCACACAGGGAGTCTTGGAATGGCACCGATGCTTCATAGGTTCTGCGAAGATATAAAGATATACTGTATAGATACGTGTGTGTGTGTGTGTCTTCATGATCTACATATCTGTCTATATATGGGTGTTTCTCAAAATAGGGGTACCCCTAAATCATCCATTACTAGTCATTTATAGTAATAAACCAACCAGTTTTGGGGGTCCCCTATTTTGAGAAACCACCATATACACATATGCACCATGGAACGGAACCCTGGAACGGAGTAACCCTTCAAACTAATCAAACAATATGAAAACGCTTATCTGATTTCTTACTTGAATCTGACAATTTTGAAAGGTCATCACTTCTCAATAATGAAAAGAGACTCGTGCTTGATATTGCTCAACAGCACATGTAATCATCTTGATTGACAATCCGCATCGAGATTGCTTGCCAATAATGAGGTGGAGGTACGGTCTGTTGACATTCCGTCGACCTACGTGGATCTGCCATGGTGACCATACAGCGATCATCACTACAGTCACGTCGCCACGGTCAGGTAGACCTTCAACGTCCCATGGGTTCAACTGTTCACGCTCGGACCTCGGACGAACGTGGAAAGCGGTGAGAAAAGTGCGAGCCAGGTGGGGTGGTAGCAACAACAGCCAGTGCATCAGGGGGTTGGCATCCAATGTTGGAGTCTTTTCTCAAGACTTGTGCTGATGAAGTGTGCCAGCTTGTTAGAGACGCTTCATGAATTTCGCGGGTAGAAATAGAAGGCACCTTTCCAAGAACATAAACTGACAAGGACGCAACAAATCATGCTTTACTGGTACTCCTTCCCCCTGTTAGATCCTGGCCCTATGCTGTATTAGGGAATTTCTGCATAAAATTGCCCTGGGAGAACGGAAAAAAGTTAATTAGGGGAATCATTTGACGAATCTCGTAAAATCCGGTACTTGCCAACAACTACTTGCCGCATGCAATCAGAATAGGAAACTGGTGCACAATCAAATGAGGGTGAGAAATGATCCAGCGGTGGCTGCCGCACGTGACCAGATTCGTTGAGTTGAGTTTTTGTCTGGAACGTACAATGCTTCCCAAAGGAAAGAGGTATGGCAGCTTCATTGGTCAGCCTTACAAATGAATATTTCAAGAGTTGGAAGGATAGACTACTTGGAAGGACACATGTTGTTGCCCTTTGGGGTGTTGCCCCGCCGGTGGTTGAACCTCCCAAGTGTATATCTTACATATCTATGTAGCAACAGCCGTCACCCACTAGCACAAGTGAGATGAAGTAGCAGGTCTACATCAATCAACACCTGGGAGAAAAAGGAGCACAAGACAAAGACAAACGCAACTTGATACAGCAGGGCTGCAAGGGACTGGAACGTCGAAACCAGGTGACATTGTTGGACACCACTGTCACCACGTGTCGCATCCACATGCGGGATGATCATAACATGGGGCAACCCCCAGCAATTGTGATGAACAGGAAAACCGACCAGTCACACAATACCTGATTGATGAAGTCGGTGTAATTTGCCCATATCTGATGCCTTGGAAACCACCACCACAACCACCACCATGTGTGCACTTTTCGAAGTGAGCTGCCCCCAAGTAGACCGCGCACTCGTGCAGGGCTGCCGCCGCAGCAGAAGCCAACGCGACCACACCAAGAAAACAAACGGCCCTAGGCCCTAGGCCGCCTACAAGACCTCACCAACCCAACAAAAGGGGGGGGTAAACCAACACCACCAAACCAAACCACCAGCCAACCCACAGAGGCACAGACCAGAAGCCCCCGCCCACCGGAGCGCTGACGGGAGCGAACGAGACCGCCGCACCCACCAAGGCAGAAGGACACCAATGGCAAGCCGGAACGAGGGCGAACACCAAACCACAACCACCACCACATTTTGCCTGTCGATCCTATAATACCCCCACAACATGTGTGACCCTTGAGAACTGTTTGCACTTGTCCAGGCTGCTTTGATCATCTCCCACGGCTTAGCAGGTACTTCCAGACACCATCATCCCCAGCATCTCAGCACGGCAGGAAGGTCAGCTCAACCACTTGGATGATCCCAGCCACGCGTGACCACCATGCGATGCCAACAGCTTCAGGCTGCGGCTGGGTCGCCCGAACATTGAAGCTCCACCCAGCGCCTGATGCAGCGAACGCTGCGGCAACTGAGCCTGCGCGGAGGATCGTCGTTGAGGATTCTGGGAGTAAAATACTGTAGTTGGTTGATTTGATATACGGAGGATGGTGAAAATGTGCTTATATTTACATATAAATTCATATAGACATATGATATATTAATATTTTGATGTATACATTTGCATGTAAAAAAAATATGTATATGTGATTGTATATGTGTGTTTAAATATTTGTATATATATATATACATAGATACATACATTATATATAGACATACCATAGTGGCTGGTTAAGATACTATCGTAGGTGGTTGATGCGACGAACCTTCTCTGTTTCTACTGACTAATTGTGAGTAGGATCATGGATGGTGGGTGAATACTGTATTCTTTTTGGACGGTTCGTACAGCATACATCACCCTTAGGATGCTTTGGAGTATTGGATACATCCTAAGCACTAGAAGTAGCTGGTGAATCTCCAAGTTGCTACAGCATACTGTGTAAATTCGGATACATAAAAATCTGTGCGTACGTGTTGAGGCTTCCACGGTTTCTACTATTGATGGGAACAGGGCCGACTTTACATGATTTTGCTAAAAATGCTGTGACCACTTCATCATGACATAGCAAGCACCCCACGTCACAATTGCAAATGGTGCTACGGACCAGGCAACGGTTTGGGTATCAACCTATGAAAATATACGAAGATGTACACGATGGATCTCCACTAGTGATATGTGTCGAACTTACACAAGTGAAGCAAACTTCCCAGAATTTCCTCCCTCCAAAACCTCTCCTGGAACGTCACTCCTGGAACCTCACATCTGAAACCTCTTTCGTTTGCATGAAGGTTCTCGAAGATTCGTAACCCTCCAATTTTTTGTGAAAACGCATTGCTGCAAAGATATGCCAGCAGATTCCTTGTTTGATGTTCGATAATCCGACAAGCCTCCTCCCTGTTGGACACCAGAGGAATCCAGAGGCAATGCACCAGCTCGGGGTGTGAGAAAATGGGAGAATGATTGGTATGCTTTGAACCCTGAAAATTTGAATTCTTATTTTTTTTCCCACTTTGCTATTGATTTCTGATTCTTCACCAACTTGACCAACTTGGTACCACGGGGGAGCCAAGTTGGACCCCTGTGCCTCAGACGTGGGTGGGCGGCCCTGCGGCCACCTCGCGTTTGTTGTCATCTGTGTGTCCCTGTGATTGTTCAGACTTACCTATGATTACTCGTGATATGGCTGTGGGTCAATATTAACCAACCAATAATGGTGGTTAATACCCAACAAACTATAGGGAAAACAATGGTTAATGATGGGGAACCAGGGGTACAAGGTTTTGACCCACAGCCATATGAATATGCATGACTGTTGGTGGTAGCCTATCTCATGGTTCGATTATGCACAGGTGGTAGCCTATGAGTACTCATGGCTCTCTACGATTATGTATGATTGCCGGGGTTACCGGGGTTAGCCCATATTTATCCATGATTCTCAAAAGTTAACTGGGATTCTTCATGATCATCAAAGATTATTCAGACTTACTAATACAACCATGGTGGTGCTTTTCGTCCTGCGAATTCCGGGAAGCACGATCCGTGCTCAACCATGCTGAGTTTCACCTTCCAATATTCATGATAAGCAAATAATGATGGTAAGAGACAATTCATTCATTGCATGCACAGTCACCTTTTGGCAGGTGTATATACATCAGATCAGCAGGAAATCTGGGATATTGGGGTGGGTAATTTGCAAAACATGCATATGTGTGTGTGTGTGGATTATGTATTCAACTGCATGTGAACTTATATGTGGATATTTATGTACACGCGTACCGCACATATGCATATTGTCAGGAACATATTCTAGGGGATCACTTCTCTTCATATGTTCTTCTGGTTCAGAATCTAAAATATTGCACCGAGTTCACTGTAACATTGGAAAAAACTGTTTTTTTTCAACATGGTTTTTAAATATTTATGAATATATATATATATACATAGTAAAATGATGTTTTATCTGCATGTTTTCACTCAAGAACCAGACTCACACACCGCAGTGAACCAACAAATGGATGGCTGCTGGAGCTCCCGGGATGAAACCAAACAGGGAGCACCATAGCTTGGACCAACCACGGATGCTTTCCCAAACGAGGCGACCAAAATTTACATGGCAGGTCACCCAAAGTGAGGCCGTGCCAAGTTATGCTCCGCTCATTTTTCGTTTTTTCAGTCGTAGCATTGACCTCATGTTAACCAAACCTACTCATACTTAACACCTTTCACGTCCGACCATGTCCGACTCACCGCACGCTGCAACGATGCGGGGGCGCCCGGGGTCGGACTGAGCTTCGAGCGCTGGAAGTCCAGTGGGCAACAAGCCCTGGAGCTGAGTTCCATGCATCGCGGAAAAACCAGCCGGGGATGTTTTCTCAAGCCATGGAGTAGCAACTAGCAAAATCATTCCCAGAAAAAGCCATGGCACCCTGGAGTACTTTCAGTGCCAGTGAATCATTACTTTACTCATGATTTCTTTAATCAAACCAGCTGTAATCCTTATCTAATTGCTAGCAATAAGCCATCCCTAGCTTTGGGGTCCCCTATTTTGAGACTTATTGCAGCGTAGCAAGTCATGGGGGGGGGTCATACACAACTGTGGTGACTTTGCAGAAAGTCTAATGGATCTTTTTCAACAAAGACCATGAGCTGTAGCCTTTCACGTGTGAGCATATACACTTCTTTTTTCCCCTGTACTAACATGTCTGCCAATTACATGCAGATGCACCAAAATGGCAGCGTCTTCAGTGTGGATACCTCTACCAAAAAGCCTACAGCTACACATCGGGCCTTTACTGATTGTCTACTTCTACAAATATCTCCTTGGTGCCCATGCACTGCACAGTCCGTGCCCAAAATGAGACAGCAGAAACGTTTCCAAGCAAAAAAATAGAGAGCGGGTATTCATGGGGGTGGAGACGTGCAGATTGTAGAAATGCGATGTTTTTAGCTTAATCCTCGAGAAATCCAAAAAATCCAAACTGCAGACCCCATGAGCCAGCCCACCAGGCGCTCTCAAAAAAAAACATCATCCAAAATGGTGGCCACCAAATCCGTGATGTGTGCCGCGCCTGATTTTTTGGATGGCGGGTTTGGCGCACACGGAGACCCATGGACCCGTCCAACCCATCCCTGGCGGCCTGGTTCTGCTGCTTCATTTCCATCAACTGCATCAGCTGGGCGACCTCCAAGACGGTAGCCATGACGGTAGCCGTGGCATTGTAGCCATGGTGATACCAAGCCATGGTGGTACCTATCAGCCAACCCAATTGATAGCCATTGTTAAGAGGGAAAGTCGCCAGTTCTAGGGGTACACCATGGCTTTGGACGAAGCCAATCTAGCTACAGCTTTTAACTTCTAGATATCCAAAGCATACAAAGCTCTATCGAACCACTGAACTGCTACATATTCTCTACCTTCCAATGATGATTGCTTCGGGTGGTTTGATGGACGGAGAGACGGAGACACAGACAAAGGGAGAGGTAAAGAGGCAAAGAGGTTGGCAGATGGGCAAATGACTCGATTATTACTACATGGCGGTTTCTTAGAATAGGGAACCCCCAAAAATGGTTGATAATTACTGTGAATGGTTAATAAACTGGATGATTAGGAGTACCCCTATTCTAAGAAACACCCAGACATGAAATTGGAGGTTGGTAAACTGCCCTATCAAATTGATGATTGATGAAGCCACAAAGCATGGATAGACAAACAGCAATGGCGTGTCATGATTGGGTAAATGGGTATGTGCCAAAATTGGGTAACCAATGACCCACCTAAAAATGATCATTTTAGAAGAAAACCATTGGTTTTGGGGGGACCACTATTTTGGCACATACCCAAATGTGCAAAAATAGTTCGATGTGTGTAAATACATGGCCCCCAGCATGACCAATGACCAAGTGTTACCAACATTAGCGGCACTGATGCAATCATCATATAGTAAATTGCTTGACTAAGAATTCAAACATTCATTAGTTGTTGCACTTTAATCATTAATTTTGAATCACTCGCAACTATTCAACACGATTGTTGGCCAAAAAAACGCCAACATGATGAACCACCCAGGAATCAGCCGTGAAGTACCGCAGCTCAGCTTCCTGCACAACTGCTCATGACTACACAATTCAGCTGAAATCTGCCGCAGGAACCCCCACGAATATCGGGTGATATGATTGGTTGACGAGATGGTGTCTGGCAGAGTGATATCATAATCAACTCCCAAGAACCAGATCATAGAACCCACGGTTCTCAAGCAACCACTACTTTTGGTTGTCCTTGGAGTCTATCCCCGGGGCACCAATCCCACTCTTCAGCACTGTTCTCAGGACTTTCAATGAAGGCCGCCTCATCCGGGCCATTGATCAACCAGCTCAAGCATTACCATTTTTTGGACCAGGATCAACCGATATTAGCCGAGGATAAATAGTTGCCGGTGTAAATCAATATATCAAATCAAAATCAAATCACCTAGTCACTACCTCCGGAGGTCAACGTCAAGGTTCATCTTCAGCTTGCTCAGCTAAGTGACCATCAACCAGGGCTGTTGCAAGCTCCAGCCTGGGCTTCTGCGACTCGTGCACGGGCATCGCAGTTGTCCAGCAGTGCCGCCTGTAGGTTCAGAGCATCTTGGGGTGGCCAACTCAACCATTCTGTTTTTCTTTCGGGGAAATGAAAACACAACTTGCCAACTCAATCATCACACCGATCAGCATCCATCAGCGTTCATCACTATCCATCAGCATCCATCAGCATCCATCAGCATCCATCAGCATCCATCAGCATCCATCAGCATCCATCAGCATCCATCAGCATCCATCAGCATCCTAGCAGTCCCAAACACTTAAGGCTCCAGCCACGGATTCTTGGCGGCCCCCACCATCTCCATGTTTGACAAGGGCAGGAACGGGTTGCCCTGCGGCAAATATGGTTTAGGCCTAGCGGCGCGCACTGATGCGGAGTGCTAGACGTAGGGTTGATTGCATGAGTTCATGGCGTGAGTTGATTGCATGCCTTGAAGGGCTCAAATGTTGCCCAAGGAGGTAAAGATCGAATAAAGAAGAAAAATGTTGCGGTGGTAAGCTCGATGTTCCAACAAAATTGCAAACCAAAGTTGCCTGCGGAGCTCACCCTCGTTTGATTCTTGGGCATTTCAGCAACCAGCCCAAGCAAATAATGTCGTCTATGCTTGGCTACTGCTTCGCAGTACCAAAACGTTGGCTATCTACGCCCAATGGTGGACACAGATGCAGCGGCAACAGCCGACTGAACCCCAACGGGAACAATTGGTCCACGACTGGTAACGTTTGACCGGTTGTTACTCTAGACTTCCAAGCCATGGATTTGCGACTTCCAAATTGTTCATTTCGTAGGTTCAACAAAGCCAACGTATCCAAAAGAGACACAAAGTCCTTACAAAGGTCTGCAACTACAGTTCGCTTGGTCGCTATCCCGACGGGCAACATGCAATCGGCCTTTATGCTCAGGACCTTAACCGGACCACTGGAACCCTATTGCACCCATTCGGACTTGCTGCACCCACTGGAACTGCGAATTCTTTGCACCAAATCTTACGCTTTCAGCTCCTGCGACCTTACCAAAACCCCTGCTTGCAGCAGAAACCCTTGCAGCAGAACCCTTTTGCTGTCTCAGAGAGGGTAACAGCCTTCGTCTCAGAAAGGGTAACAGCCTTCCCAGAACCCCATTCACCTCCCGACACCAGTCGTTGAAACATGCGTCAAATCTTGATATATTGCTTGGTTGGTTGCGGGGGCCAACATTTTTAGAGACAACCATTTGCGCGTCATATCCGAGACATAAACCAATGACTAACAACTGCTGTAATTGTGATGCCCCTGGATCTTCAACAACTCAAGGATTGTCCACACTCCACCTGCACATCAAAAAAATACACTTTCGAGTCTATGTCAATACTTATCATTAGCCATGAATTAAACAATCTCATCAAAAATCACCAGCTAGTTCTGTTGATTGAACTAATTCCTGGTCCATTATTGGTAAAAAGCCTCACTGCTGCTCAGTACTGGGTCAATTTGGTGGCCAATCTTCCTTTACCATTAATCGCAGTCACCAGACTTGATTGATTCAGCTCGTCTAATCCCCGTTGATTCAACAGACTTAGCCATAAACTCACGGTGATTAACCAGCTAGTTGAGCTGCTTAGTAGCTAGCTACTAGCGGCTTAGTAGCTGCTGAGTAGCTGGTCAGTAGCTTCTCAGTACCTGGTCAGTAACTGGTTAGCAGCTGGTTTGTTGATTTAACCGCGCTCCATTCATCACTTCACCACGTCAACCCGCTGCTCCCCTTGGCAGCTGACGTTGCAGCTGAGCCATGACTGGAGGCCACGGGGGTCGTGCTGACGGCTGACCATGGGGTGGGATGAGGTCCTGGTGGGTCCATGGTGACCTTGGTGACGGTGGCTAACTAAGGATGATTGACTGGTGGGTCAAGTATGGTTAAGCAAGGGTAGGGTTGATCAAGGATGATGAACCATCATGATTATTGGGCTGATTTATGAATAGTAACAATGGCAAGCCAATCCATTGGGTCAATGGATTTCATTTCATCAGAATGGATCATCATTCAAGGTCCAAGGTTACTCTTTTGGTAAATGATGGTTAATCTGATAGTCAATGGATGCCAAGGGATGCCAAGGGATATCAATGGTCAGAATCCATGGCATGGCCTTGGGGTTGATCCTGTGGGTCTCCCAGTGAGTTGGTAAGCACCGGAGGCACCATCCTGATCCATTTCAGTCTCCTGGAAGCTTCACAGAACTATGCATGCGCATATGTATATTATATATATATGTGTGTATAACTCATATGACTATGTATAAATACATATACGTATAAACATATATCATACTTCTATAGTATGTCATGTCTATGTATCACTACAAGATCCAAAGACCAAGGGCTGCCCAAAAAGTAGCACAGCGTCCAACACATCCTGGTCAACGTTCAACATTCCAAAAGAATGAGTGAATGCGCCAAACATAGCGAGCTCATTTCTCAACTAAATAAACGAAATCATTTTATGATGTGAAGTATTTCCAGCTTACAAGTGCCTTAAGGTCCCCAAGTGCTCCAAGCACTTCTGGTGCAGCAAGTTGTGTGGCGTGACACACAACTCGTGTCATGGTTCCTAGGGCCTATGATGCCTAGGCGTTTCCAGTTTTTGAGTTGTGGCACTGCTGTGGCATTGGTGGCAGGGATCGAATGGAAATCGATTCCAAGAAGCTGCTAAGTGAGATGAGTTCGGAAAGTCACCGGTTGCTGTCATCTAGGAGGCAATTTCAGCCCCCAAGCTCATATTACTACACCCTTGGGCCTCTCCTAAATATCAACGAGGTCCACTAGATGACTAATATCAATAAGTTGTGTTGACTTATTGATATTTCACTTGACTTATTGATACTAACTTAATACAAACACTAGTTTCAAACTCCAGCAATGTCAGGAAACTTATTCATCAGTGGATCCGAGGATCTCAGATTGGGAAAGCACAATGGCCGCGCTGCGATTGGAACGTGGTCGTTGCACCGAGAAATCTGTCATCCCAATCGCCAGACCCGAGCTGAAGCCTGTGCCCCATAATGGGCATGGTCATGTCAAGACCCATCCTCAGCTCTAAGAGAAATGATACAGGAGAGTACCAAGTCCAGCCACGGGTGTTGGTTTTTTGGGTTCATGAATTCTGAATTCAGCTGCAGTTGGCAGGGGGAAAAAGCCCAAAAGCTACAGGGAATTCATTCTCAGGTTGAGCTCCACCAGACATCAAAAAATTTGCCAAAAAGAAAAATGGTTGCATCCATCCCAACAGGTCTCCCTGGTGAATGGTTCGCTGGTCCCCAAATTGGCAGCATGACAGTTCTGCATCTGGTTCCCCCTCCATGAAGGAATGACGTCTAAAATTCGAAGCTGTTTTAGGTACACCAATAAACAGCAGTTGGTCAAACACCTATCTCAAAATCCAAAGTTCAAAGTCAAACAGCTGCTCAGATTGGACTTTGTCTGAATCTCACTTACACTACGATCAACGAACAACTAATTGACAAGTGGCAAGAATCCACCATGCAAGAACCGACATGGTAATGGGAAGTGATGCCAAAGATGATCATACTATTGAACATAGTGATGTTCCATTTGGAGGGGCCTGTGGCTTAGCAACCCGTACCCGAACATGGAAGACAGCTGCATCGTCGGCGGAAAAGCACCAGCCAAGCATCGCCGGGGTTCCAAGGCTCCCAAACTGGTCGTCATTTGGGGCTCACGAAACTGGCTTTGACCAAGCACCCTTTGGGGGGTGCAAATGATTGACAATTTCAATAGCAAACCTTCACACATTCCATTTGAATGGGTGGTATTCCATATTAAATCTACAAATGATTCTATTGCGGGTGCAAGTTATTGATGAATGTGGTGATCCCAGGATCCTCATCACCATAGGCTTGCCGCTGACGCCGTTGACACGAGGTCAGGATTGTTTTGACCCCTAAAATCACGGGCTGCTGCCAAAGAAATGACCATGATCCTGCATTATATTTTATTGGGAAACCCAACTTCCAATCCGCTGAAGTTCCAGTCGACACCCTTGTCCCATATTTTCGAGTACTAGGGCGCCATACATGTTGCTATAGCCGAATCTGGGCAACATCTTGAAGCAGTAGAACTCGTAGGCACCTTCAAGCCGCATCTTGATGTGAGTGGACCAACCAATGATAACCAACCTCTTAATAGTGGTTGTTGACAAACCATTGCAGCTCGTTCTTCAGTATCAAGGCCTGTGAATGTTAAACAAACAAACAAACAAACAAACAAACAAACAAACAAACAAACAAACAAACAATGGATTCCCTGCAACCTTGATGTGAAGTTCATGTTTTCATGCCCTGAACATTGGAGATGGGTTACCATGTCGTGACCTTTCGTTGAAGATGAGGCCGCACCCTTCTGGTCCATACGAATTGGTTCCATGACATGCCAATCGAAGTCCAGTTGCAGTGACGAAGCTGCCACTCTCAACTCAAAGCTCCCAAAACAGGGATCTGTGGGGACGACAGGTGACGGTTGGTTGCACATGTTTGATAGAACGGGATTCCTATGGTTCAATCCTCACCAGTGACCAGGCATCAGCTGGTTAAGCCTTGGCTCTTCCAAGCTGTGAAACTCGCGGCAACGCTGGGACAAAAGGCTTGCAGGAATCCTGTGTGAGAACGCTTGTCATCCTAGTCATGGCTAACGATAACGGAACACTTTGGAAAATGACATCATCAAAGGCTTCCAGGCTGCCATGGACCGAAGCTTCATGACCGGGGAATCATCACAACGAGTCCCTGGGAGTTCCGCTGCCACGGCCTGGTGACTTACTAAGAATATAGTTGGCTTATGAATCTCATGCTCAAAATGGAGCAAGTGGATGGCTTATGAGTGGCTCATGGATGGCTTATGAATGGCTAATGAATATAGACCAATATCAATGATTGTAAACTTTCCCGGACTGTCAGTCGCTTCATCTTGCAGCTCCGCTGCTCAACCCCTTTTCACCTCTCAGCCCTGGCGCAGTAACGCTCGGTGCTTACACTGCTGTTGCCTTTGTTGGAGGGGCGATTCCTTAAGGAAGAGCACCCAGAGCAGGACTAGCTCCAGCAAGACTGCAAGGATGAGACATGCCAGCCATGTGGCGGAATATTTGGTCACCACCACAACCAACATGGCCCGCATCGCGAACCAAAGGTCATCCGAAAGCTTCAGGATCAAGCCGCTCACGAACCAGCCCAGCACCAGCTGCAAAGTGTGGTAGCTGTCACCGAAGAAACCTGCGATCAAGTGATTGGCCTGTAGCATCAATGGTAAGCCCAGCACATTCACCAGAGGCTGGAGCACAAGATATATTGCTGCATTTGCGATCATGTATTCGGAAACGGAAGAGAAATTAGAGTATGCTGCTGATGTTTCACAATCGGAACGTCCATCGCAGCCCAGTACAAGCACAAGGCCCAACAGCCAGAGAGGAAAACTGACGACCATGCACAGTTTAAGGGAAATGTAAGGCTCTCGGCCCACTGATTTCACCACGATATCGCAAAGCGGACCTCTTACATAAGCATTGAAGGACTCTATAACTTCATCGGGCAGGGGATAGCTGGTAATGTGCCGGATTTGCTCCATGTCTTCTGATGAAATCAGCGGAGCTTGATCATCGAAAGTCTCCGTGCAACAATCCAGGGACCCGCCGCAGAAACTGATCTGTAACGGAGGCTCCAAAGCTTCATCAAAGAGCTGTAAAACCTGCTTCTCAATGAGTTTTCGGTCGCTGTCAACTGCACACTTGGCATTTCGGAATTCAAAATGTGTCATCTGATCCAGCATGGTCTTGTGGCTGCTGAGTTTTTGGCTGCAAAAGTACGAGAAAGGCAGCGACGCCAAAAGGTACACGTAGGATGGGACGTAGAAGGCATCCAACACCGATGAAAAAAGTGAACTTCTGGATTCTGCATCCAATTGTGGAGACTGTTGCCCAACATTCAGGGAGCTTGATAGAACAGAAACACAAAACCAACACATCGTCCACAAAGGCATCCATATTGGTATGAGTTGGGTAGCATCCTCGGATGCATAGGTCTTTGCGTGGACTGCCAGCTCATAGTTGCACCAAAGCCGTTCAAAATATGTTGCGTCCCATAGGACCAGCATCTGAGATGACTGCGCAACAAAGGCCGGAATTGCGTCGAGTATCTGAGCTTTCACATCCTTCTTATCTTGATCAACACAGACTCGATCCAGCCAGAATGATTTCCGGGAAACTGTATGACCAAAGAAAAATGGGATGAGAAATGCAACTACAGGCCAGCATATCAAAGAGCAGAACAAAACATTTTGGGACTGCTGTGCTATAGCGCTGAAGCTGCCCGCATTCAGACGCAGGACGAAAACAGCTAAAACTGCTGCAAGGCAGGTAGATCCGAAAGCGAGGTCCAGATTCAAATAGTGGCACACCGCAAGCGCCTTCATCCAGGCCGGGCAGGACCAAGAATGGCTGATGAATACATCCACCTTTGAGACTGGCTTTAGGGATTCATACATTGATCCATTGCCTTGGCAAAGTGCTTGCATCCCAAGGTTCCACACGACATTTGAAGCACACGCAGATCGGAAAAGCTGATGCAGCTGGGCAAAGGCAGCCTTCTGCCGCAGCGCATGCATCCGTGAAACAAAGCTGTGGCAGTCTATCCGCGTTTTGAACTGCTGAAGTCGCAGAAAACTCGGGTGCCAAGCAATCAGATTCTGTCCATCACTGATTACAGATTCACAAAGTGAGGTGAGGGTCCTGGTGAATATCTGTTAGCCCTACAGGTCGTGACAGTCACATTCAGTCTGGGGTCCCTCAACAATCCCAAGTCGCAGCCTTCTTGTAAGGGAAACTGAAGTCACTATCAAAGTCACTATTAAGTCATTCAGTCACTATTTAGTAACAATTAAGTCACTCTTGAGTCACTCTTAGGTCACTATTGAGTAATTATTAAGTCCCTGTTAAGTCAGTATTCAGTCACAATTATCACTATCCAAACATAGCCACAGCTGTCACTAATAACTCAACCAGTCCAGTTGGGCTCCCAGAGCTCCCTGGGAGGGCGCCGGAACCTCGCCCGCACCGCTCGGTTGAGCCCCGTAAGGGTAACTTCGCGGCGGCGCTGTAGCACGTGGGGGGACGACCGTATTTTTAAGCAAAACGCTGCAGCGCCGCACAGCCGATCTGGCAACTCACCTGCAAGTGGCAAAAAAGAACGGCCGACGTCAATTTCTTGGGAGCAAAAGCTAACTGTTCACAGCCGTTCTTGTCATGTCAAACCTTACAACCGGAGGTTCGCATTGATAAACCATCACTAGCTTTACCAGAAATCGCTGGTGAATTGCTTCCAAATATAGTTGTTTATCAACAGCTGGATCTCCCATCTCCCATAGGGATTGGCCAATTTGAACCGTTGTTGAAGCCCATGTGGATCCAGTTGCTACTTTGCCAATACCAATGGTATACCACCATTTAATCTTGCCTTGTCATCACCAGCCAATGCAATTTGTTGACAGCATAGTCATCATGGTTGACCAGCCGATCAGCCACGCTGAACCATTCTTGACCATGAAAATTCTTATGCAAATCAACCACCTGAATTCTGAAAGCAGAAGGCGCCATAACTTTGCCGACCATTACTAATCAATCACCGTTACTGCTAACAATCAACCATCATCAACCATAATCAGCCATCATCAACCTTATAATCATCCATAATCAGCCATGATATGAACCACCTTAATCACAAATGATAATAATCAAGCACAGTCAATCACCGTTACTATCCATTGACCATCCCACTGGTCCTTTCCTTGGCAAGCAAAGCTTGAAGATCAAAGTTGCCAAGAACATGGGTCACTCCAACGAGGGGTCAATGTGGTTCACCACTAGAAATGTGATTTAGAACAGATCACTTTGGGAATGCAACATCGACAACGATCATCCAAAATTCTATCATTCTATCGCGTGTACGTTGTGAAACACTATGTTGTGATTTTCCTTTTCCTATGAACAGGAACGGTATCAAGTGTACCACTACTGGTCACTCCCTCTCCACCAATGTTGAAAATGAAGCACAGCCTGTGCCTCAATGGTGGATCAAGGATGATATCCTCTCCCCAGCTGTTCACATCCCCAAAAGGAACCAAACACCAAAGCTTTTGGGATTTGAACGACTAGCCCTGAATTTTTGGTTGTGGCTCTGACCATAGCAGTAAACGCCACCTGCACATTTTTCTCTTGTTTTCAAGAGGCATAGAGCATAAACATCATGGGCAAAAGAGAAAATCATGGGCTGAACTCCCCAAGGTTTCAGTTAGGCGGGAACCCAGAACCCATGCAGGTGGGGGAGAAGCTCGGCATGTTTCAAGGTCATCAATGGTCATGTTTCAATATCGACATGTTTCGATATTATTGTGCTCTTTGCATTGGACTAGATCCTTGATATCCTTGATATCCTTGATATCCTTGATATCCTTGATATCCTTGATATCCTTGATCACTCTGTCCCCAAGGCAACCCACAAGACGTACCTCGAAGTGATCTTATGTAATCATAAGCCGGGGTGATTTTCGTCCTGCTCAAGCCAATCCCATTCCTTTGTCGCCATGTGGTTTTCGATCAATCCCTCGATATGAGGATATCCCTTGCTCAGCCCATCACTCATCATAACTCATCATCACTGCAGTTCCCAGTCATTTTGGCCAAGTTGTTGCAAAGTGAGGCAAGCTCCTGAAATCTGCACGAATTTTGTATGCACACAGCCATTTCACCATGGTTTGCATTGGGCGGCTCGGCAGCTGCGTCGGGTTTCCAGCATGCCACTGGGTGTGGGCCCTCCAACGACATTTGGTCACCCAAGGTAAAAAGATCACCAAAGTGGACAGGCGGACATCCCAATGGCTATTTCTGGCTCGACTATTCCGTGGTTGCATCTGAAAACGGACAACATGACGATTCTCAATTAATGACAGCCAATAGTGATTCAATACTGGTTGATAATGAGTAGTGATTATGGCCCATTCTTCGGATCATCCCAGTGAGGTATATTTAAGTTAATCGCAACCACATACCAGCATGATGCAAATGTGGCCGTCAAATATCTGGTACCCATGTGGCTGTGGGTCAAAACCCCGTACCCCTGGTTCCCCCATTATTAACCATTGTTTTCCCACTACTATTGTTGGTGAACTTATCTCCCAATATTGTTGGTTAACATTGACCCATAGCCATGTGTGAACATCTCATCCAATCAAATCACCGGCGAGCCCCTGCCGCAAGTTGAATCCGAATTTGCAAACACAAGTAGGGGACTCATCATGGAATCGAGTTGATAAGGAGAAACGCTCAGCGTTGTGACGGCATGGGCAGGGTACCATACAGCCCAGTAGTCAACTTCTCCGCGTTGCTTTGAAGCCATTTGAGAACGTAGCAAAACCGTTGTCTTGTGATACAAGAACTTAGGCAATTAGAATTTCCAGCGGGGAGTTGATAATGGAGAAGGATGATGATCATATTCTGCAGTTGTTTGGCCTTTTTCGCAACTGATACCTCTAGTGGCTATACGACACCATGCATGGCTGCACTCCCAGTGGCAGTGGAATCATTGGACTCCCGAAACATGGAACCGAAACAAGATGGAACTGGATGCTTTGGGGCTCTGAGAATTCTGGACCCCATGGAACTAAAGCTTCGCGGGCAACAGCCTCAGAACTCTGGCTGGCGGCCTGCTTTCCATGCCGCAAAGCGCAGCAAATTGATGTACGCCTGCGACAGGGAAGGGACTCGGTGTAAGCAACGGGCTTGCTGTTGCCTCTGCCTCAGAAACCTAGGGCTGGCTTACAACTGAAAAGGTTTCTTCAGTCCTCCTTGATTACAAATCAGCAATCTTCACGACTGGCCAAGTCCGGACTTGCCACCCCTACAAACACAGGACCTCCCCCTGGGATCTTTTGCGCATGCCCCAATTTTGATAGATCCGCATGGGATCACCAGAAAGCCCTGAGTCAGGTGGTGCTCTTCTTCTCGCACTTCGCAAGAGATGTGCGCATGTTATCTACAGGTGGCACTCACCAGCTTCCTACAGAAATCCCAGGGCCTCTCCACAAATTCAATCAAGATGTGCAACAAATGGCACCTCGCCTGACTTGTTTCAGTACATATTTTTCATGTGACATTACATTCACGTTTTTTTTACCCCGTTCAGACTGAGATATACCTGCTGTGTGTAGTATAGAATGTGATATGAAATATACATGTATATAGTATATATTCTATACCGTCAAGACCCACTTCTCCAATGGCATAGTTCTTTTTGCTGCTTTGGGATTGAGTTTGCGAAAGCACTTCTTTTCAATAACAAGATCTAGTCGTGGTCGCTTGTACTTCAATGGCTCCTGTGAAAAAATGACGGGAGTACCTTGCCCATAAAATCACAACACACCCGATCCCTGATCACATCACGATACCTCCTTGATAGTCGGAAAGCCATATTTTTCATGATGATCTCAGCTGCAAGCCGGGTTGCTTCAAGCTGCAGACTCGTCGTGATACCCAATACTCCCACCACTGATGTCATCAGTTCATAATGGAATCCCAATATCGGCTTTGCTTCTTTGATGACAGAAGTCTAAGAACAGGTCATAACAACAAGCAGCAACCAGCAACAACCAGCAGCAACCAGCAGCAAGCAGCAGCAACCAACATGATTGACCAGAGTTTGACCCTTACCTGCCACAATCTGCAAACCGCCTCATCTTTGCTGCAATCGCGGTACATTGTAGGAAGTTCCTTCATAGTGGCCAAAGTCAGTCTTTGGTAGGCAGGGCTGCCATGTTCAATTTCAGAGATGTGCCCAAGAATTCCGAAGAATGGACTCTGTATCTTTGAGATACTCAGGAAAAATAGTGGTGTTTCTCAAAAAAAGGGGACTCCCCAAAGCATCCCATATTTACCATTTGTAGGAATACACCAACCATTTTGGGGGGTCTCCAATTCTGAGAAACCACCATATGGTATGAGACGGATCAGGTGTTCTTGTTGTCTCAACAAATCCAAGGAATGGGGATAGGCATTTGGAGTTCGTTGATACCCTTGGCCCTCCATTCTTCTCACTCAGCCAGACCATGATCCTATCAATCCTAAAGATCCATAAACCAATCGTTCGGATGATGAAAATTTCATTGAGGACTTGTGGGAACGGGCCTCTAATTTGGGGGCCCATGACCCGTCCCATTGAGGAAAGTTCTGAAAAATGACAAGCTCAACATAGCTTAAGCAGAAAATACGAGACTGCTGCAGACTGAAGGATGGGGGCCAGTGCCAAGAAAAGGGGCGCCCAGAGCGCAAAGGCGCCAAAAAGACTGCAAGGATTCAGTAAAGAAACAACAACCACAACCATAAGGACAACAGCGACAGGGACATCGGCAACGACAAAGACAGCACCCAGAACAACCACGAACACGACAAGAACAAGGACAAGGTGAGGACGAAGACGAGAAGGACATAGAACCACAATAGTTTCTGTTTTTTTTCGACTGTTCGTTCTTAAGTCAAACAACTTGGAAAGGATCAACAAGAAGAACTTGAGAGGCCAAAGTTCAAGTTGCATTCAGACAACAAGGAGATGTACGGCAGGCCTTTCAAATGTTGTACAGTGCTCACTTGGACCACCACCAGAATAGTTGCACCACACCTGCGGTCCAAGTCAACCATAGAACAATCAACGCGTGATGAGATGGGTGGGAAGTTTGGGACAACCAGGGTTGGGAAGCAAGAGGAAGTTCCACGCCTAGAGGCGCTTGACAGAGCTAGATACGCTGCAACGACAAAATACATGGACAGACCAGTCACGGCGAATGCGAGCAGTGGGCGTTTTGTGCAGCGAAACCATGGGAATTTCCACAGCAGTGCTTTGCTCTTTGGACGCCCCTGACCACCAGAGAGGGTGACTCCACCAGCGGTTCCACCCAACCATTTGAATGATCCCAGGGCGGACCTCGTAGCCTTTGACTTCGGGCAGCATGTTGCGCCCTTCGTGGAAGGCCGCCTTGAGATCAGCAGGATTGAGTTCACCACGCTCGGCGCGCTCCTCGGGACGTGGAACAAGGAAAAGGATTAGAGTCTATTGTTATAGGTGGATATAGGTGGCACATGGTTGTTCTTTAGTAGAGTTGAGCTTCTTAGTATAGAAGCCGGATGAGGTTAGTGGGGGTAGGCTATACTGTAGTAGGGAACAGTTGAGTCAAGTTCCGGTGTAGTTTATGCAAGTTCATTGAAGTAGGGGTAAGCTTGTTAGACATTCTTGTCGGAGTCTATATTGTTCCCAAACAAGGTCAACTCACTAAAGTAAAGAGATACCAAAACACTGTCTGTGTGTCCAATTGCTGATTGTCCATTTCTATCAACTTCCGCTACATACCCTTCTGATTCACCACTGTCAGTAGCTTGGTGGCTTAGTGGACGAAAAATCTCAGACCCACCAAAAGCTCTCCATTGGAGTCCACAAGGGGATGCAGCTTGTCCGCTGCGCCCACCCCCGCACCTTTCGTGCCATTTTCTCAAGCCTCAACTCTTCTTCCCTCTGCCGCTGTGCTGCCAAATCTTTCTCACGACGGGCTGGCGACTTGCCTCTGGGGCTGAGGGGCTGAACCAGTGGCTCTGAAAAATGCGGAGGGGGCCTGTTAAGCTTTGGAGGTTACCCCCAAGTTGATGCCAAAATCAGGGAAGTCCCCAAGAATGACCGTGTTCGGCCTCAAGGAAACCAAGGGCTTGCCCCATCCCCATCCCCGCCCAAAGACTCCAAGCCAAGCCACCCCCACAGCCGCGACAGAAGTCTTCCTCCAACAAATTCACCAACGAACAACTGCAGATCCATTGGCCCACACAGGGCTCCTGCACATAGCACTCCTGGGGCTGAAGGAATGGGCAACCACTCCAAATCCGATTTTCTTTCAAATAGGCATGATGATGCGTGCAAACCAAACAACCGAACACACGACAGGATTGAACTATGCAACGTCCCCTTGTTTCATGATCCTTGGGATCGATCCTCTACCATTCAAAAAATTCCCCGTGCGATTTCGGATGAAACCATCAAGATACTCCATAACTAATTAGGATCACCCCAGTCAAGTGATATTGATACAACCGAAAGGCTGAACCCGTTCTGTAATTCAAAACTTTTTAAGACTATCCTGAACCATGAAATCATCCGCAGGATTCCCAAAACCAGCATGAAATCATCCACTTCCTTCCGCAAAAACCCACCCCCAAGTCGTCCTCGCGAAAGTGCGAGGAACGGACTTCCGGCGCTGGCCACCTGGTCCCAGCGGCGTGGGAAGCTGCGAACAGCTCGAACAGCTCAGCCATCGCTATCGCTTGTGTGGTATCACACGGATATCAAGGTTTCAACCGGCACATCGATTTAATTTCAGGAATTTTCAGGTATCAATGGTTCTAAAATAACAGCTTTAAGCAGGATTCAACCCATAGGACGACGACAACAGCAACAACAACAACAACAACAACAACAACAACAACAACAACAACAAATAACAGCTGGGGTGTACCACCATGTACCAATGTCCATTATCTCCCTAGCACAAGCTCGGTGTAGAGACATGCACCGAAATCTCGGAACGTGTTGGAAAGAATCATAGTTTCAAATGGTTCGCGCAATCAGCACATGTATGGATACAATCTAAACATCCATCAAGATAGAAATGTATGCAGACAATCTACCCTCTGATAGACGAAGCTGGTTGCGTGGAACACCCACCATAGATGAATAACCTATCAACACCGGGGACTTTTTAAATACAGATCAGTTTACCCATGAAACTGATGATGGTTATGACCTACCATCAACTCATTGGATGGTTATGACCAGTCTCCATTTGGTTGTTTCTCAGAATAGGGGACCCAAAAGATGGGGATGGTTTATTAATATAAATGCTCTGCTATTTTGGATGATTTGGGGGGTACCCCTACGACTTGATAAATTACCATTTGTGGATGAATTCTGCCATGAAATTTCTGGATCCTCCAGGATCCTCCCCCTCCCAGCTCGCCTTGGAGCTCGAGGGAAGTTTCGCATCTGCGGAGGCAAATGGTACTGCTGCTGCCGCCAATCTCCTTGGATCCACCGCAACGGATGCTGAGCCGAGCCAATCTGAGGGCTTTGTTGGCCATAAGGCAGGATATCACCATGGCTTTTACACCTTTTGTTGTTATTTGTACCATGGTTTTTAGCTTTGATTGTCATACAAGCCATGCTTCTTAGTCCCTTCTTTCTGATCGTTGCTATGTGAGCTATGATATGAACCATCATCAAACCACTATACACATCAACAAAAACAAGATATTTGGAAACCTGTGATGTCCGATGGTTGGAAAACCTGGGATGATTCGGCTTCATCGTTGCTGTGCTACTTGATCAGCGACACAGCCTACCCAAACATTTCATAGATCATTCCTGAAACAAGGTCTCTTGTGCTATCATTTTGGGTATAAACGACGGTTGCGTAATAGTCACACATGGCCAAAAAGGTCGGATTCTATTGTACAATATTTTTCGAACCCAACAGAAAAAGTTCTTTCAGAAAGATGCTAGCAACCATTCTCAACCTCGAGTCAGCACCACTAACCACTACTAGCTTCCACGAAGCATTGTTGTAACTCCACACCAAGAAACCTCCGGCAATGCTCAATGGTTGATCGGTAACAGTGAACGTGGTGGTCCTCCAGTGTCAAACGTGTGGAATCCACGGCCTTGCGTTGTTCCAACGCTGCATTACACCAGAACAAAGGGCTGAAAGGATGGGATACAAAATACTAGTTCGATAGCCTGAGTCCTGCTGGATATACATCAGAAAAATATCAGCCACAGCCCTGTGATTGTTGCTTATATCACTTGTATCATCAAAGTGATTTAGGTGTGTGTTTCCGTTGAAACCCACCCAGAAGTCGTGAAACAAAAAGACCAGCGGTTGCTCCAAATCTGAAAGCAACGGATCTCGCACTGTTTCATTCTTCCGGTCTGGCATACCCCCAGGAGATTTACACCGTGCAACAAACAGACATGGCAATGAAACCTCATCAGAATGTAGCGCAAATCCATGCTTCTGGGATTTTTTCAAGTCAGATTTGTTATTGCCACGTGACAAGGTATTTCCGGTATTTCCGTACTGACAGGTCTCCAGGTCTGTCAATGGGTTTGTAATACCAGGTAACATCGCCTCTCATAGTTCAGTTGCCGAAACCTACCAGAATTTGAGAACTGTTCTTATCGAGGTTGCTTAGAACCACCATGTTTGTGGAACAGTTGAACTTTTTTCAACCTTTGCCGAGCATTTTTCAAACCTGTGTTTAACCTTCGCTTAACAATTGTTCAAACTTTTAACCACTCTGAGTGATTATTATTTGATCAACGCCAAACCCTGATCACTGACAGATATTAACCTTTGGGTTCTCGACACTGATTTTGTCCCCTGTTATTGACCACTATTAACCACTATTAACATAGTTACCATATCACTAGGCACATGTACCTGCTGTTCCACCGAGACGCCGCTACATTGCCCCTTTGGCTTTGGCGTTTGGGGCGCTGTGGGCGCCACCTCTGGCCACAACCACGCGGTGACCCACATCTTGATCTTGAGCCGCTGGCGTGGCAAAGCCATGGTGGCCATGGTGGTTAACCATTGATCATCAACCAAGCTGGCCACCATTGATGTTCTCAGTGATTATTAGCTTGGAAGATTGATAATCAACCATGGTAATGGTCAATCATTGCTACCCAGCATCTGACCAACAATCATTGGTTTAGGAAAGAAACCTGATCAAGTTCGCAAGGCAAAAAATTCACAGAAATTGATCAGCAGATCCATCTTCCCCCTGGCATTTCTCTGAAAGCACTGCCAAAAGTCATGACCAAAACAGAACCTATGATTGCGCATTGAAATGAGTATCGAAGGAAATCTTATACTATCACCAATATTCATTAATCATATGGAGTTCCATCTTTTTTCCAATAATCAGCATGTGAGTCATATGTTTTTCCAATAAAAATGAGCATAGAAGTCATCCGCCCTCAATGCGCACCTGTGTGACTTGCTAGGGGTTGTCCAGTTCGCCATGGTTGTACCTACTGACCATCCAAGAGTAATCATTGTAATGACCAGTATTGAAACGTTTTGGACAAACCCATGTAAGATGCTTAATCAATGGGTAAATCATGAAACTACCAGACAATAAATGGTAGATGGATGGATGGTCCAAGGTTAACGACTGGTTAAATGCACGAATCAAGGACCAGGTCGATCAGGATGATAATCAAACTACCACATACAATCCTGGAATTATCCCAAGCCAATGGACCTGGTCACCTTCCAACGCCACTTTTCCCTTGTAGTCAAGCTCGAGCCAATGTACATTGAGCGACCACAACGGAGATTCTCGAGGAGACAACCAGAAAGATACTGAGCGGCTACAGGGTTAGGAATCTCAACAGCTTCAAAGCAATGCAGGGCAATGAGAAACCACCAACAGCTGGGAACAACTTCATTGATTCATCGGTAGTTCAATGGTAGCAGGTAAATGGTTGGACTCAATGTAAATGTAAATTCACAAAGGTGTTCCAAGAACTGTCACTGTAATTGGTTGGACTCATTGACAGTTCTTGTTCAACTTCGTGAATGGATTCACAACCTATTCATACTTGTTGATAAGTACATGATATCAGAATACTGGACAATGACTAGTTAGGGTGGATTTAATCTGTATCATTTTTGTTCGACAATTCTGTGTTTGCCACTTTCCAATGGTTAAATATTGCTCAACAAATATCGCTTGTGTTTCAATATCTTTCAATGGCTATCGTACAAGCCTTGCAAATTGTACACAAGTCTACTGCTCAAGCTTGGAATTCCTCTTGCTGGATATAAAGCCAACAATGAAATTGAATTCCACAAAAACAATTTCTCATGAAATTCTTAGCACAAACCTGGACAAACTCCGCATCTAAAAGCTGCGTTTTCCCCTAGTCACATCAGCTATTGGTAAACTATAGCGCACCCCATGGGATTGCTAGGAGCCAGCCAGGAGCCAGAATGAAGCTTTCTGAAGTTGGCCAATATTTTGACCATGCTACAAGCCGACAGTGGTTGATGCTTAATCGAAACCGGAATTAGCCCAATTCCATCCAATTCTTTCTGTACCGACAAGTAGCCATTTATTGACTATGCTTCACCATGGCATCAACCAGCAACCATTAGAGTGGCTTCAGCATCTCACAGCTTGCTCCTCGGGCAAGAGTCACAATGCGAGCGACAGAAATTTGGCCCAACTTTGGGCGTCATGACGACCGGGAGTAGTGATGCCATTCACCGCAGCGCAAATGGTCTCCCTGCAGAGTGGGAATACGATGCATGGTTGATCGCTTCATGACTAAGGTGTTTCCGACTACCCTTACCGGGACCGTCCGAATTGCTTCTGGCCTGGTACCAATCTTGCTGTTCTTGTATGGTGCACCATTGTGCGCCATTTTGATCCTAATTGTCCAGTACGCAGCTTTTATCTCATGGACCAGCCAGTTCATTCGCGGTGCTCGTTTTCCCATGACACGATTGCCTATCTTTTTCTATCTGTGCCAATGTCAAAGCACCTTGTATTGGTTTGGTCAATCGGTGACAAACGGAAACATTGCAATGGATCAGAAGTTTGTACCAGGGATTCAGCTGAAACAATCCACTGACATCGGTTCGCACAAGACTTGATGTGATTCGCAAAAATCTGAAAAAAGCAGGGGAATGATCTGCACTCCTCCACTGGCTCAAACTGACTGTATTAGTAAGTGATGGTGCAGCTGCAACACTGATGCCGAAACTACTCGAAGCATGAAGCACATCTGCTTGGAGAAATACTGCGATTATGTTTTGCGATTTTGTCATGTCGCATTGCTACCTGCTGTTGACAAGTCTAACTTGTCCTTTGACCAAAGCGTGAAAAGATGCCATGTTTGTTCGCACATCTGTGGTGAACTTACACAACTCCAAGTCACACAAAGTCACGACGCTGGCCCCAAATTCAGAGGATGTAAAACAACCTAAGTCTGGAATTGGCCATTCCCAACCTTTTCCGACCCCATTGATAACGCACAATGACCAACGTTGCACGCGTTTTCATCCTCTGGAAGGCAGCACAACTGCGGCCAGGGGTTGGGAAGATCAGATTTGAGCGGCTTTGACAATTAGCGACTTCTGATTTCACTGGTTCATCAAGTGGTGAGTTACAGTTACCAATAAGGGCTCATTTCACGATGAGCAGTTGCTGACACGATATCAATGGCTTTGAATGGATAATATCTGCCTGTACGTTTTATCAACATGTAAGCCTCTCAAGTCTCGAAGAGTTTGGAGTCCCAGGGCCCACAACAAAAGTGGCCGGGTGCGGCGAAGTGCTGATCTAACCAGTCACCAACGGTGCGCCGAGCGTTTTCGTTGCGCTTCTGTCACTGACCTAACCTCAGTTGTGACACGCCAGCTGCTGGTGCTTTTGTTGTGGCTTTAGACATATCAAATGGATGGCCAAATGGGCAAACTTGCTACTCAGCTCTATGAGTGAGTCTGACTCGGACCCGGCCTTGGCATGTTCGCCAAGGAGGTTATGTGTGGAACAGAAAATCTCACTCCAAATGAGAATCCCTCACTCAGTGTTATATGCTGTCAGGTCCAGATACTATATGCGTTTGTATGTATATTATATTCTGTACGGCTAAACTCATCTAAAGATGTATTTATATATATATAATATGTGTACATACATGTTAGATAGATAGGTAGTTAGATAGATAGATAGATGGACAGATAGATGGATGGATCGCTGGATGGATGGATAGATAGATAGATAGACAGATAGATAGATAGCTGGATAGCTGGATAGCTGGATAGATAGATAGATAGATAGATAGATAGATAGATAGCTGGATAGCTGGATAGCTGGATAGATAGATAGATAGATAGATAGATAGATAGATAGGTAGATAGTTAGGTAGGTAGATAAATAGATGTACGTACATCGGTCCATGACCACTGTTTTTTTCCATCCTGCACTTTGTATAGTAAGAACACATCAAAACGGCATTGCATTGCATTCTATTTCGTTGCACTACAGTACACTACATTACATGACAAACATACAATATACTCTACTACATCCCTACAATCTATATACATTTAATTTAATCAGCTTTGCTACACTATGTCACATTACATCGCAGTGCAGTCCTCTGCGTTACATGACATGCCAAAACCCAAATAGTACAACCCATGTAAGATAAAGAAACTTCCAATCGTTGTCATATCCCCGGATGATTGACCATTATCAGCTATCATTCACAGGCATTGGCCATGCTTGAAACCGTTTTCAACCAGTGTGAAGCCAACTACATCGCGGCGCCTGAGTGTCCCCACGAAACGGTGCCCGTGCAGCACCTCATGGTTCGCCTGGTCTCCGCGTGTTGGGGGACCAACCAATCAAGCATCACTGATCATGAGCAAATCAGCATTGACCATTGATCAACCATCATTCATCATCACTTGGCCATACTCGTTCGCCATCATTGGCCATCGTTCACTGTGAATGTAGAATCAAGAAAACCGTCATGTTTAGCTGTCACTCACATTCACTCATCATGATCAACTATCATTAACGTCCATCATCGATTTCACAAGCAGGAGCAGGTTGATCATCCATCATAACCGTCAGAATGAGTCAGTTTGATCAGCCACCACCAAACATCATCAAGGAATCAGAAAGAACCACCTCGCATGAATAGAAGCTCCTTGATTCCAATGTTTAGAAGCTCCTGGAAGTCATGAGGACAAATCGCCCAGGTTGACGGTCCCCTCCTTGCCCCACCCCACTTCAGAGCCCATGACACAAGTGGATCAGGGTCTGAACAGGGAAAATTCCAGAGTGATCTGGTCATAGGGGAACGGGATAGTGAACCGCAATTGGAAGCTGGTTGCCAGCTCTTGCATCATTATTCCAGCTGTTCTCGTAGACAAACCACCTTTCTTCGGTAAAATGTTGGTTCATTCTCGGCATCCATGTACACCTGCCAAGGTGCGGGTTTCAGTGATGGCACCAAGATCCCACCCCACAAGAAGGATTGGATGGTGGCACTGTGGAGCTTACCCCAAGCCCCTTCAATGCTTTTGCCAGTCTACTAGGGATGCAAGTGTTGGATCTGAACCCTTCCAACCAAGCCGGCTTGGCTCAGAATGATCCATCTCCAACACTCTAACGCTCTTTCGAATGATTCATGTTGCCTCATTTAGATACTCAAAACTCTACCTGCCGCTTGCGTTCAAAATGCCAACATCCTCATCCATACTTGACAATGAATTTTCTCAGCCCTGAGGACTACCACCATGCATAAAGTCCACTTCTGATGGCTTTGATGAAAGCACAACAACGGCGTAGTTTCCCACATAAGTATACTGGGTGGTTCAAATAATGAGCAAACAACCATGATCTCGTTCAAAGCAGATGCCACTCCAGTTGGTTAACTTAGGCTATAGTTGCGGTAACTACCAGTTATGGTAAATGTAAAAGGAGTTAAACAGCTTCTTAAGTAACTTACAACTGGGGGCATCATTTTCGTAGGTCCACACAATCCGACATTCTTTGTTTTTGCGGGACCATTTGAGAACGGGTCATCTGAGCCAGCAGTTCTCAACAAAATCATGACCATCAGCAACAAAAGCAAAAGCAACGACCACAACAACCAATAAGAAGCAACCAACAAGCAACAACCACAACAACCACCAACCACCAACCACCAACCACCAACACTAACCACAAACCACCAACACCAACCAGCCAACCAACCAACCAAACACCGGCCAAAAGCGGAGCTGAATCCTTCCCTGGCTGCTGAGGTTCCTCACCGAGGCTCAAGAACGCTGCATCCAGGTCCGTGCCAACAGAGGCCTTGAAGGAACTGAGAACCCAAGGACCCGAGGATAAAACCACCCTTGTGGGGTGGCATCACCTTAGAACGTCAAAAAGGAACTTTTGATAGAAGCTATTCAGCTATTCTTTCCATTTATAAAGATAGGATAGAGAAAGAAAAGGAGAAAAAGAGATGGAAAGATGACATGTTGCATCTACAATCTCAAAAAAAGGAGAAAATTTGGGGAAAAAATCGGTCATGTGACCTGTTGGGTCGCACCCCTGGGCTCAGCCCTGCAGCCGAGCCTTCCCTGGTACATCCATCGATAAAGCAGAAAGGGACCGCCAGGAATGTTGGTGCACGCTTCACACTTTCAAAAAAGCTATAAGCATGACATTTTGGACTATTTTGGAATGGTTAGCGGTTATAGCTTTTGCAAATTCGAAAATACTTCTTGGACATTTGTTGGAAATGGTTATAATAAGTTATAACCTGATCACTACAGCCCCTGCTACGTAGCCTTCGCTCGTCCTGCAGGGCCTGCTTCACGGCCCGATAGACGTACATGCCCGCCACAGGCACGCTGAAGCTCACCACAAAGACCTCGGAACTGAAAAAACTCTCAACCAATGGATACAACCAATGCCACGAGGACACAACGGAAATCTTGGACCAAGAAACCTCGCGAGTCCTAAGGTGGATGATTGTTTTCGCCTACATCCTACGAAATTTGGCACAAGAAGCTGTAACTGTACTTATGACTCTATGCTGGGCTTTAGGAGCTGTTTGAGCGTCGAGGAAACCCCATTTGGACTAGTCAATGCTATTCATCAATGACTTCTCCTCCGATGCTCAACAAAGTCTGTTGAAGTAAAACCCGATGTGAAAGTCCTTTATGCTGAACGGACATGGCTGCGCGTACATGCAACCTCCCGTGAAACCCCAAAAATTTCCGTGCGATGATGCTGACCGATGAAGACCTGTGCAACCTTCCAAGTCCGAAAAAAGAGGATTGAAATTTCCAAAGCCACATGCCATCCAGCACCGACCTGGTGAACTTTGGTGTGTTTTGATTCGAGGGAATGAGTGGCTGCCAGCTTGGAGCCCCGGCCAGCATCGTTCGGCTCAGCTCCAACATGCCAGTCTTTGGGGCCTGGAGATGGGAAGGTAGAAATTGTTCCTGTAACATCTGACCATCTATCTCTCTATCTCTCCTAGTCTTGGTGTACATGAACATGTATGTATAAAATGCATATGTGCAGTACATGCGTGTATGTATCTTCATGTACATCTTGGAAGATTTGCACCAGGAAACCGCAAGTTTACAGGCCCTTTCCACATATGTATGCGCTAGTAGTTCCTTGTTGAGAGCATCGTGCACGGGCGTGGCTGTTGAAAGGGAAGGACGGGAAAGCGACCAAGAAAATGCGTATGCGTGTGAGTTTTGCTGATCCTTCGGCTACCTCTGCAAGCCACCTGTACTGACGTCATAATTAGGATCCCCAAAAACCGCCAACAGTGTCCATCCTTGATGTTGTGAACATTCCCAACTCCTCTGCAAACCAGGAAAACGTAGATGATGAGTCAGAAACCAAAAACCGCCCCAAGTCTATACCTCATTTCCGTATGCTTGTTTTGGTAGTGCTGTTTGGTGTCGAGGTGTGGAGATGTGGTGTCTGCCCATTCAATTTTTCTATGGTTCGAATCTGAGGTTTTTCGAAACAATAATCTCGGAGGACGCTTGGGAACTCTTGGCATTTTGGATTTTGCTGTTTGTGATAGATTCCAGATGATTGCAAATCTTGGATATTTGTCAATTCATAAATTGGGATATGTTGATATTTTGTTATACATATATATATATATATATATATTGATGCATTGGAGGGGCCACCAATCAGAAACCACTAGTGATTTCTCTTCCAGGGACCTGGATCTGAAGATACGAACTGCTCAATGGTCTTCGCTCATACAACCAACAACCAAGCCACAGTGGAGGCAATGTTCACATGTCACATATGGATGTCCATAATCCATGGATAAGCCGAACCAACTGAAGCGATGTTCAGCTTTATCAGTGCAAAAAAACGATTTCTGGTATGCAATGGCTAGGGACGAATCCATATTGTGAATTCATACTACCGCGGTTTGCCGTCGGGCGCTGGTAGGTGAAGCATATTTCATCATATTCTTCTCCAACCATAGTTGTTTATTATACAATCATTCTATGGTGTACCAGCGACTACAAACGACATACATACAAGGATCTTACAACCGCAATGCTGGTGAATGATTTTTGCGCTGCACTTTGGAACCATTGGTTGGCCATCATAATAACAATTCTGCGATGTCAGTTTACCACCCATAATGATGTTGGCAATCATGAAGCAAAAATATGGTGGGTTAACTATCAACCATAAGTATGCTCAGTTCATCACAGACCATAAAGATTCCTGATCAAGTCAGCATACCTGAGAAGAAAAAACGGAAGCCAGAAGTCAGTAAGTGGAAGGGGTGTGGGACGGAGAGAGGAGGAGCCAGAGGGGGAGGATGAGCCCCCTTCCCGATTTCATTCTCAATCTATCTCCACCGCTCTGGCCAGATGCCTGTACCCATGAGGACACTAAACCATGATGCAAACCAGTTTCCTCTCCAAGCGCCTGTGTCTTTCAATACCTGCATTGATTCACTCGTTCGTTCGTTCCTACATATGATGCATCCTCAAACTTTTTTCTTGGTCCACACACCGTCCGATCGACCTCTCTCCCTTCTCCACCCCGCCTCCACCCTCCACAACCCCTTCCCTATTTCATTCTCAATCTATCTCCGCCGCTCTGGCGAGATGCCTGCACCCATGAAGACAGTAAACCCTCATACCACTCTGGCCACATGCCTGCGGCCCATCAAGGTTCTGCCCCCATTCATTCATCCATCCTTCATTCATCGATTCGTTCGTTCATTCATCCATATGATACATCCTCAAGCTTACCCTCTTGGTGCCCATGTAACCACCCCGCACATTCCCTTCACTCCGGCGCAAAGAAAAACGCTCTAAATTTTACCACGTTTTTTTGCCCAACTCCATGTACCAAGCTGGCATGCCTGCGGCCCATGATCTTTGATTCGTTCATTCATTCATCCAAATGATACATCCTCAAGCTTCCCATCTTGGTGCCCATGTCTTCAATACTCCACCCGCCTCCACCCCCCACATCCCCTGCACCCGGCGCAAAGAAAAACGTTCTAAATTTTGCCACGTTTTTTTGTTCAAACTCCATGTACCCTCATACCACTCTGGCCACCTGCCTGCAGCCCATCAAGGTTCTGCCCCCATTCATTCATCAGGCCTTCATTCATTGATTCGTTCGTTCATTCATCCATTTGATAATCCTCAAGCTTCCCCTCTTGGTGCCCATGTCTTCTATACTCCATCCGCCACCACCCCCCACACCCTTCACTCCGTGGCAAAGAAAATTGCTCTAAATTTTACCACGTTTTTTGTCCAACTCCATGTGCCAAGCTGGCATGCCTGCGGCCCATGATCTTTGATTCGTTCATTCATTCATCCATATGATACATCCTCAAGCTTCCCCTCTGGGTGCCCATGTCTTCCATACTCCACCCGCCTCCACCCCCCACATCCCCTGCACCCGGCGCAAAGAAAAACGCTCTAAATTGTACCACTTTTTTTTTTTGCTCAAACGCCATGCGCCCTCATACCACTCTGGCCACATGCCTGCAGCCCATCAAGGTTCTGCCCCCGTTCATTCATCAGTCTTTCATTCGTTGATTCATCCGTATGATAATCCTCAAGCTGCCCCTCTTGGCGCCCATGTCTTCTATACTCCACCCCCCACACCCTTCACTCCGTGGCAAAGAAAAATGCGCTAAATTTTACCACGTTTTTTGTCCAACTCCATGTACCAAGCTGGCATGCCTGCGGCCCATGAAAGTTCTTCCGGTTGAGCTCGCTCATGTCTACAGGAATGTGAACCCCCACCCACACCCTTTGGAGCCAGGTGGGCCGATCAAGTGGAACAACGCCAGCTCTTAGATTGTCTTAGACTAGTAGTAAGCTCTATGCCCCTAGCCCTCATAAGCACAAGTTTGAAGGCAGGTAGACTTTCCGGCTCTGCTCTACCTAACGCACTACATTAAGCATAACATGTCTCATTTCGGGGGACTGTGCCGGTCACTCAAAAAGCCACTTGAGTGGAATGTCCTATACCCTTGTCTAAAGCCTGTATATAGCTTTTGTCACCCAACCCACAATAGTAGAATAGTTCCTTTGGACCGCGATGACTTACCGTTGGTCAGCATCTTTAGTTGTACCCCTTCTTTCATTATACATAACACGCCCCATTTTGGAGTCAGGTGGGCCGATCAAGTGGAACAACGCCAGCTGTTAGATTGTCTTAGACTAGTAGTAAGCTCTATGCCCCTAGCCCTCATAAGCAGTCTCATTTCGGAGTCCTGCAAGCCACTTGAGTGGAATGTCCTATACCCTTGTCTAAAAGCCGGTATATAGCTTTTGTCACCCAACCCACAATAGTAGAGAAGTTCATGTGGACCGCGATGACTTACCGTTGGTCAGCATGTTTAGCTGTACCCCTTCTTTCATTATACATCACACGCTCCATTTTGGAGTCAGGTGGGCCGATCAAGTGGAACAACGCCAGCTGTTAGATTGTCTTAGACTAGTAATAAGCTTTTTGCCCCTAGCCCTCATCAGCACAATCTCAAAGGCAGGCAGACTGTCCGGCGCTGCTCTACCTAACGCACAACATTAAACATAACATGTCTCATTTCGGAGCCCTCCAAGGTACTTGAGTGGAATGTCTTATACCCTTGTCTAAAGCCTGTAGAGCTTTTGTCACCCAACCCAGTCTCATTTCGGAGTCCTGCAAGCCACTTGAGTGGAATGTCTTATACCCTTGCCTAAAGCTTGTATAGCTTTTGTCACCCAACCCACAAAAATAGAGAAATTCATTTGGACCGCGATGACTTACCGTTGGTCAGCATCTTTAGTTGTACCCCTTCTTTCATTATACATAACACGCCCCATTTCGGAGTCAGGTGGGCCGATCAAGTGGAACAACGCCAGCTGTTAGATTGTCTTAGACTAGTAATAAGCTTTATGCCCCTAGCCCTCATAAGCACAATTTCGAAGGCAGGTAGACTGTCCGGCTCTGCTCTACCTAACGCACTACATTAAGCATAACATGTCTCATTTCGGGGTTCTGCAAGCCACTTGAGTGGAATGTCCTATACCCTTGTCTAAAGCCTGTATATAGCTTTTGTCACCCAACCCACAATAGTAGAATAGTTCCTTTGGACCGCGATGACTTACCGTTGGTCAGCATCTTTAGTTGTACCCCTTCTTTCATTATACATAACACGCCCCATTTCGGAGTCAGGTGGGCCGATCAAGTGGAACAACGCCAGCTCTTAGATTGTCTTAGACTAGTAGTAAGCTCTATGCCCCTAGCCCTCATAAGCACAAGTTTGAAGGCAGGTAGACTTTCCGGCTCTGCTCTACCTAACGCACAGCATTAAACATAACATGTCTCATTTCAAAATCCTGCAAGCCACTTGAGTGGAATGTCCTATACCCTTGTCTAAAGTCTGTATAGCTTTTGTCGCCCAACCCACAATAGTAGAATAGTTCCTTTGGACCGCGATGACTTACCGTCACCTCCTTCCCTTTTTCATTCTCAATCTATCTCCACCGCTGTGACATTCTCAATCTATCTCCACCGCTCTGGCCAAATGCCTGTACCCATGTTTTCTGTCCAACTCCATGTACCAAGCTGGCATGCCTGCGGCCAATGATCTTTGATTCGTTCATTCATTCATCCAAATGATACATCCTCCAGCTTCCCCTCTTGGCGCCCATGTCTTCCATACTCCACCCACCTCCACCCCAGTTGAGCTCGCTCCTGTCTACAGGAATGTGACCCCCCACCCATACACCCCAGTCCATCCTTCATTCATTGATGCGTTCTTTCATTCATCCATATGATACATCCTCAAGCTTCCCCGCTTGGCGCCCGTGTCTTCTTTACTCCACTGCAACCACCCTTCCCTATTTCATTCTCAATCTATCTCCCCCACTCTGGCGAGATGCCTGCACCCATGAAGACAGCAAAGCCTCATACCACTCTGGCCACATGCCTGCGGGCCTCAAAGTTCTGCCCCATTCATTCAACCATCCTTCATTCACTGATTCGTTCGTTCATTCATCCATACGTGCATCCTCAAGCTTCCCCTCTTGGTGCCCATGTCTTCTATACTCCACCCGCAACCCCCATTCATCATCCATCCTTCATTCACTGCTTCGCTCGTTCATTCATCCATAGGATGCATCCTCAAGCTTCCCCCTCGTGGTGCCCATGTCTTCTATACCCCATCCGCAACCACCCCGCACATCCCCTTCACTCCGGCGCAAAGAAAAAACGCGCTAAATTTTACCACGTTTTTTGTCCAACTCCATCTACCAAGCTGGCATGCCTGCGGCCCATGATCTTTGATTCGTTCATTCATTCATCCATATGATACATCCTCAAGCTTCCCCCTCTTGCTGCCCATGTCTTTCATACTCCACCCGCATCCCCCCTAGTTGAGCTCGCTCATGTCTACAAGAATGTGACCCCCCACCCATACACCCCAGTCCATCCTTCATTCATTGATGCGTTCTTTCATTCATCCATATGATACATCCTCAAGCTTCCCCGCTTGGCGCCCGTGTCTTCTTTACTCCACTGCAACCACCCTTCCCTATTTCATTCTCAATCTATCTCCCCCACTCTGGCGAGATGCCTGCACCCATGAAGACAGCAAAGCCTCATACCACTCTGGCCACATGCCTGCGGGCCTCAAAGTTCTGCCCCATTCATTCAACCATCCTTCATTCACTGATTCGTTCGTTCATTCATCCATGCGTGCATCCTCAAGCTTCCCCTCTTGGTGCCCATGTCTTCTATACTCCACCCGCAACCCCCATTCATCATCCATCCTTCATTCACTGCTTCGCTCGTTCATTCATCCATAGGATGCATCCTCAAGCTTCCCCCTCGTGGTGCCCATGTCTTCTACACCCCCTTTCTCATTTCATTCGCAAATCTAACTCTAGATGCCTACCGGCTGGCTTCCGTAATATGCGTATCATATATGGCTATGGGTACCCTGTACCCTTGGTTCCCATCAGTAGCCATTGTTTTCCCTACTGTTGTTGCTTAACATTGATCATTAACCACCAATGCGGTCACCTGTTGCTTTATATTGATGGTCAATATAGACCCTTACCCAATATTAGCCATCATTAACCATCAGATGAGTAATATTGATCCTTACCCACATTAGCCATCATTAACCACCATTCCTTGATCACTTCCTCCATTCCAAACGTTGGCTCCACGCCTCTACGAGCTCCGTTGGCGGCGCAGCTTGTCTCTGCGCATCTTTGGTCTCCATCTTCAGGCGCTGGAAAGCAGCCTGGGATCGAGCGACGGGTGACCGGGGTACCCCGGGGCCTCAGCGGCAAACTCCAGCTACTCAGAATCCAAACAGGCGAGGGCACATGGACTTCACGATTCATGGGCTAACGTTGGGCTTCGAACCATCGCGGAAGCAAAGCTCCAGCGGTTTTTCATGTCTACAGCTGACTGAAGCAAGCAACCAGCTTGGCTTTTTGCTCGTTCAATCCGATTTTCTGACAAACGTCGCGACAAAAACAGTGATTCCTGTTCTGCTTGACACTGGTGGCTTCCACTACTTTTTCAAAGAATGCCAGAAGGAAACATGGGAATGTATCAAACCCCCAGAGATATGTAATGGAACCAGACGGAACCTTTATCCAATGAAAGTACCATCTCAAATTGGGACACAACAAGTCAAAACCCTCGCTGGAGAAGAGGTCGAGCAAAAATGGGCTCTAGAACTACTACATCCGATGGTCGTAATCGTCTCATTCAGCTCAGCCCCCGTCAGTAGCGGCATGTTGTTCCCTAGGCAACCCTTACGCACTTTGCGGAAATTGTCAGCATTGGAATACAGCATTCGACAGAACATCCGGTGGAACAGGACAGCTCACCTGCTAAAGGGTAGCCATCTCCAAAGTATCCTCAGATCATCTCAGATCCCCAGTGAAAAGCAAAGGCAGCTGCTGACACAAGTTTCCTCTAACGGACGTTACCCCATTCCATTGAAGGCTTTTTTTTAGAACTAGACTAACTGGACCCAAGATGAATGGCTAAAATCCAATTCTAAGTATTCTAAGTGGACTGACTGGACCCGAAAAAATGTTTAAATCCAGTTTGGTCCTCAAAATCAATTGTGGTTGGCTTCCTCGCCTTCATCTCACCGTCAAAGACGCCATCCCACTGCGCTTGCTCCTCGCGCGAAGCGATGGGTTCGGTGCGGTGGTAATGGTCGGTGACAGGCATCTCCTATGATTCAGCCATCACTGACCATAAGTAATCGTGAATGATTGCTGATCATGAAGGATGATAATTATCATCATCATCATCATCATCATCATCATCATCATCATCATCATCATCATCATCATCAACCATCAATACGCAAAAATATTCATTGGTCATGCTTAGTCCATGATTAATCATTGACAACTAGCATTGCGCCAGTATTGTCATCCATGATCCACAACTACACAACCAAGGTACAACTTAGGAATAACGAAATCATCCAAAGACTGCGCCCGCGGCACATGAGTTGAGAGACGCAAGCAGAATCATGTGAGTTTCAAGCCATTCCCACAACCGTGGATGCGAGAACTCATGTGGCAACTCTGAAACAAAGAAATTCACCCATTCCAATGACAGAGTGAGAGTGATTTAGGATTCAGAATAGAAAGTGATGCACAAAGGTTAATTGATGGCAGCAAAAGAGAGGACCTTGTTTGCTTGCAAGAAGGCGGGAAGTCATTTTGCATAGTTGTGACAATGATTCAGAATGTCGGGACTGATTCATACTTGCTTAATGCATATATCTGTACATATGTGCACGTAGATCTTTGCATGTACATGATCAGTACATACATATACATGTGTAGTTTTAAACAACAGTAAACACTCCTAACACGGACACAAATTTCCGCCCAGGAAACATTACTTTTGTTGATTTGATTATAGGTATTGATGATGATGTAGCCTCTGTGGCCATCCCCTCGCGCATCTCCCCCACCCACACGGAAATCCTGGTATGTTCAGTCGCCAAAAGTGTCCCTACCAAGAATGATCATTTCTGGAATGATTTTGAGGTACCGCCACCAGAAATATGCATTGGATCACTCATGTTCTTAGTGATTTGCAACAAAAGACGAACCGGCTTCACTGTTCATACTTCATTATCACAGCATTACCACTGGTAGCCACATTGATTACCAGATTGACTACTACCTCGCATAGGCAGTTTGATTGGACCTCATCGGCTGTGTGACTCAAAACCCTTAACCCCTTCTGTTTCCCAAAGCCATGATCAGTTAGTCCAACTGTTGGGATGACTTCACTACTACCCATGGCATTTGGTTGGTAGTGGCTTGCCCCCTAGCCGTATAGTCTGTATATCCCTTAGTATCAACCATTCATTCACCATTATCAACAATCATTTAGTATCACTAGCCACCAACCATTGTTAACCGTTTAGTAATTTGCACCATCCATCCATTCTCACTAACCATAACATCCATTTAATATCATTAGCCACCCACAGGTTAATATCAGGATTACCCGTATTTCCAATCATTGATTCATTTAATATCATTAGCCCAACTGTTGGTTAAAAATCCATCTGTTAGTTAATAATCCATCTGTTGTTGAATAATCGTTAGTCTGGTTTAAAAATGAACCTCCAACCGTGAGTATCACAATCTAGTTCAACTGCTTATCGATTGAATATCATCAATATGATTAACCATAATGTTACTGTTGATACCAATCATTAGCTATTTCAACCAACAGTGTTTCACTAGTTGAAAATGAATCTCCAACTGTTAGTATTACAATCTAGTCCTATTCACCAAACTGTTGATTAAAAATCCATCTGCTGCTTAATAATCAGTGGTTCTTACCCCAACCAATAGTTGATTCATATATTATTAACCAAACAATTTATCATTAGTTGATCCAAGATTATTAACCTGTTATCATAGTTGATTAGTAGATTAGTTTATTCATTAGTTAATCCATTAACCACCCTTACTTCTTACCCCCAGCATTGGTTGAAAAATGGCCCCCAGCTCGACGGAAAGCCCAGCTCAAAGGGCCCATCCTCCGTGGGAAGGCTCTCCACCAAGGCTCCCATGCGTCCTCGCCAGGCCTCACCAACGGACACCCAGGAGCTTTGGATTCACCAGAAATTGATCAGTGATATATGTATTTATACAAGTGAATATACATGTAAATAAATCAATGTATATATATATATATATATATATATATACACGTGATATAATATATATATATGTAAATGATAAAATATATACATATATATATATATTAATGTATAAGAGTAATTGCTAATAAAGTTATATGATCCAAACAAATGATCAATTGACCAGGAATCGGACAATCATTGGTTTGTGATCTTCATTCGGATGGTTTGCATTAGACTTCGGAGACCAAGAGTAATGATTGGCCATTTTGCAATTTGAAAATCAGGGTGGAAACATAAATTGATTGTGATGTCCAATGATAATCATGGGTAGTAGCGCTTTGGAATTGTTCGTCATGGTTAGTCATCCCGATAAGAGTTTTACCAGCGATCATCTGGTGAGAATTGCGATTTTGCTGGGCTAATCAGGTGTCAAAGGCTCAAGAGCTCAATCCTGATCTCCCAAGAGTTTTCTGGAAGTGAGAGGACATTCGACTATTGTTGCCAATTTTGTAGATGTCTGATATTGGGCAGCCATAGCCAGGTTTTTCGGACTCCCAAACCCAAATGGTTTCGGGGAGCCAGAAATGTGGAATCATATGGACCATAGATGCGCAAACCCACAAAGTGGATTATTGGTCGATTCGTTTCAAGTGCATTGCTTCCTCAAAAAAGTTCTAAACCAATGAGGCACTTTCGAAGCCCTGGAGTTCATTCGCAGAAACGCACGCTGGTAGATTCACAGTAAGCTTTCGCCCCATCGAAATCACCACCAGGGTAAACCACCAAGCAGTGCCAAGCAGTGCCGCCAAGCTCAGCTGATCTCAGAAGTGAAAACATGCAGCGCTTGAGCCTTCCAAATCCCAGCTGATCAAGCTTGGTGATACTCCAGAAGGGAGGTCAACGACCACAAGGTCCGTCAGCTGTCGGTTGTTGCTTAGTCCATTATCGTATATCATCAACAATCAAGTGGTTGATCACTGCATCAACATTGATTTTGCGTCATATATCAACTGTGTTCAACCACGAATTGTGAGATCCAGGACACAGAAATTCACCACGGCCACGGCGTAACGGACTTGCTCTGTGATCCTTGGGGCCCCGGGCCACCAGCTCGGTCACAGTCTGAGCCTTTCGGGCACCCTCGGTGCTGGGCTTGGCGACCAGAGTGGCCACTGGCGCCTGGCAGCGGATCTGCGGCTCCAAAATTTCAAGCACGGAGAGATGGTGTGAAGCTGGGAGGGGTTTTTGTTGCGACGACATGAATTGATGATATCTATGACACTACGTGACACTATGACTATTACTTTTTAACGACTATAACTTTGACTATTGCTTCTATTTTCAATTTCCTTATGTTGTTGCTGTGGTCATTGTATCATGGATCGGTCCCATGAGTCCCATGACCAGTCAGAAACCACTCAAATCTCCAGTT
>VSDK01004282.1:275674-303553 GCA_009767595.1 Symbiodinium kawagutii | reverse complement strand
GTAGGGAAATATTGAAGGTGGGAAGGAAATCGACCCATGCCCTAGAAATGACAGAACAGGAAAACTAACAGATTCGAATCAGCCCGAATACCTCATGTCTCCCACAAAGAGGTAGAGTATGTGCTGCAAATATCTGACTTTATAGTTACCTCCTTTGAATTTAGGGGGTGAAGATGAGCACGCATTCTAAAGCAACTATTTCGGTGTTCATAAGGTGCCTGGCTTTAGAATGACATCGGTTTGCTTTAAAATGACCAATGCATAACACATTCGAACCCTCTGACCAGGAACCCTCACTGCTTTAAAATGACCAGATTGGAAACACTTGAAAACCCATGCCAAAGCTTTGACATGCTATAAAATGACATCTTGAACAACATGCGGTCGTCCTTTGCCAACAACAGCCTTGCTTTAGAATGACATCATTGACAACAACCAGGCATCCCTGCTATCAAGACATCCCACGCTCTAGAATGACCAATCTGCAAGAACACATCGGACATTCGGTCGTCGATTGAGATCGGCATTAAATGCCGGAATCAATTGGATGAGCAAACCTGGGGCACACTGAAGTTGCAGGCGTTTTGCTTCTGGTGCTGCCTTAAATCGATCTTTGGTGTCTTGGGGAGCTTTGCTGTTGGTGTCTTGTTTTGCGTCTTTGTTGTGCTGCGCTCCTACTTGACACTACTTGACACAAAATGACATTAGTCGACACTACTTGACGCTACTTCCGACTAATTGCCGCTAAATGACACGAAATTGCACAAACTGACCCTAAGTAACGCTAATTGACACTCATATTCTACCATGTTTTTGCCTGGAAAAAAATATGACGGGCGTTGGAGCTTGAGGCAATAGTTGGGCACGAAATGCATTTTGTAATGACGTAAGGTGGCCTCATCATTTTGTAGCGCGCATTAATTGGATGAGCAGACCTTAGGCAGACTAAAATTGCTGGGCATTTTGCTTCTAGTGCTGCTTTGAATCGATTTTTGGTGTCTTGGAGAGCTTTGCTGTTGGTGTCTTGCTTTGCGTCTTTGTTGTGCTGCGCTCCTACTTGAAACTACTTGACACAAAATGACATTAATTGGCCGAATCGAATCGAATCGAGTCATTGACGGGAGCCGCAATTGGTTTAAAATGACTCCAAACAGACTATGATCAGTCATCCATTGAAATCAAAAATTGCTCTAAAATGACCATTGGTTTTTAACATGAATATCACCTTTGGTTCAATACCTTGCTCTAAAATGACATCTCAAACTATATTTCTGATAACACATTTCCATTTTAAGGAGATGGCTCCAACAGGTGCACATAGCCTTTCTTGAAAATGCATGCACAACTTTAAGAAAAACCCTTCTGGTCAACTAGAATTACGGGTCTAGTCTGTGCACGTCTTCACAGTTTTCAAAGAGGAAATTCAAAGGGGGATCTGTATTGGACATCACTTCCTACTATCAACCTGTTTAGAATGCACTCTCAACCATCCAATGCTTTAGAAAATCCTGCCTGTTTGGCAATCTTACATATTGGATCAGCACTTGATGGAAATGAACACGGGCCAAAGCTACACATCAACTTTTCGGTGAAAACATCACGGCCCCCGGAAACGATATGACTTTCGAAGAAGGCCGAGATGAGCTGCAAACAAATTGTGATACACATCTTGATAGATATGTTATGCAGATCAGCTTCCCAACACACTTCCTGTTGTCTTTTCCCATTCGGATCTTCTACCCCTTCCCCTACCAGGCCCTACCCCTCCCCGGCGCACCTTAATCAAGGTCAAAGGTGACAAAGATGACTGCTCAGGCTCCGCTGAAGTCACAACAGCCTGGTGATGATGCAGATGCAACTGGCACCAACCATGGCCCACCATGGCCCCCCATGGCCCACCATGGCCCCCCATGGCCCACCATGGCCCACCATGGCCCACAATGGCCCACAATGGCCAAGCATGGCCCAGCATGGCCCACCATGGCCCACCTTACCACCCTTCTTGATGCGCTCCAAATTCTCCTTGTAGTCCTCGCAATGAAGGACACCGAGTCTGGGAGCTTTCGGTTACAAGTTGAAGATTGAGCCAAAAAAAACGCTGCCACAAAAAATGGGAGTACCTGGAGTGGTTGTAGAACCTTACTGGTGGACAAACACACCAAGCTTCAGGGCTTTTAACAAGATAACTTCATCAACAACCTCAGCAGTGTCCTGGCTTTCTTGTCAGGATATATGAGCTACGAGAAATGGCACGAAGGACTTTCTGGTCATGACTGTTGTCCCAACCCAAACTGGCACCTCTGTTCCGAAAAGTCAAATTGGTACATGTCCTGACTCCCCAAAGGCCCAAGCGGGGAGTCTGAACAACTGATCTCACCAAGATTGGTCGATTCGACGATTGCAGGCATGGGACCGGACCACCCAACTGCCACTCTCCTGGTCGATGCTCTGCAGGGTAGGTCCCTGGCCAGCTGGACGTCTGGACCCACAAAAAACAGCCAGGAGCTTACCAGATGTACTCAGATTCAAGCTATGGTGAGTGAATAACAAGCGACTGGGGCATGACAAATTTGACCCGCAAATTGGTGACCTCTCCCACGTGAAGACTTCGCGGACACACTCACACACACGAAAGAAAAAACACAGACCCATGGGGTGTTTGAGGTCTTTGACTTGCTCCTTTATCATGTGGCAAAGACCTTAAGCTGTTCCCTCAACGAGCTGTGAAATACCTGGTGGAATTCCAGCTTAGCTTTACCATGGTCGGCTGTGCAATGGTTTACGCGAGTAGGGATATGAATGACAATAATAGGGAGTTTGGCAGTAGTAAGCAACAACAACAACAACAACAACAACAACAACAACAACAACAACAACAACAACAACAACAGGTTGGACAACAGGAATTCCCAATGAGAATGAAGACGGCTGGACCTCCGCATTGGCGTTTTCACTGCTGAGGCCTGCTAGTCAAATTCATCCTGTCGCAAGATTTATGATGACATTATTACCATTATTGTGAATTGCCAATGATTTACCATGGTATTATTACGTATTAATACTAGTAAACAGAATCACCAATATCTACTATAGTGATAACTCTTGATTGATCCACTACATTTTTGATGACCACTATAGATGGTATATACCACTATTCTCTTTTGGAATTTGCGCGCTTAACAGTGACAACCCCTTCCGCTTCAAGATGATGTTGGACGGCTTACCTGGTACATCTCAGGAATCCATTCCTTCGCGGTGTCAGTCTGCTTCTCACGCCTCAGCGCTAAAGGTCGACAGTTCTGCTACAAACACAGAGCCACTGTGCCAACTTCACCGACACGCACAGGGACAGAAACCATGCGTGCATGATCTTCGGTGCCGAAATGATGTTTCCAAAAACCTGCGGAAACCGTTGGTCTTTATCATATTCTTAGTCACCAAAAAGAAAAAACGTTGTCCCAGTTAACTAATTTGACCATCATCATTTAACCATCATTCAACCATCATTTAAGCATCATTTAACCATCATCCAACCATCATTCAACCACCATTTAACCCATCATTCAAACCATCATTTAACCATCATTCAACCATCATTTAACACATCATTTAACCACCATTCAACCATCAATGGGCCATTACTCAAGACCAAATCACCACCGTTACAGCAACGCGACGCGACTCCAAGGTGCCACTGCTTCAGCTGCTCCTCGGTTTGGCAATCTTTGGCGTTGTAGGGCACCTGGGCGGCAATCATTCAAAAAAAAACATTGAAGATCAGTGAGATCATTACTAATGATTACTAATCATTGGTAATAACACTGATCACCAATGATTCACCAGTCTTAACCATTCTTGAAAATTCAAGATGATTAATCATGTTGATTGGTGAGATCATTACTGACAATGACGAATAATTGATAAGTAATATGTCAATGTTGATGACTTGCTCATGTTAATGACTTACTCATGAAAATTAAAAAAAAGGTAAACTCATATTTGTTAGTCATTAGTCATTGGGTGCATGTGCTACGAAAATGATCACTACTAATGATTTCATCAGTAATGGTCATTGACAATCAGGATGTCATCAATCTGTTAGTCAGTGAACATCGTTAGTGATTAGTCTTTTGTCGAGTATTGCTAGTGATTGGTCCAACCATCACTAAAAGCATTATGACTTCAGTACAAGGTTGGTTTCATGGATTCCTCGACCACCATTATTATTAACGTTCCCTCTCACTGACCCGTGCTTTGCCTCCGAGTGATAGCCATCAAATGGTTCAAAGTTCATCATCTCACTGGGGAACTTGACACAGTTGAGGTTTACTCATTGCTGAGACAAACTCAGTGCAGGTTGCTGAGCTTCACACTTTCACCACACAGCTGACAGAAGAACCAAACTGGGCTGACCACATTTTGCTGCTGCATGCTCTTGTTCTGAAACTGCTGCCATTCCTTCATCCAATCCTGTCACATGAGGTGATACTGCACTGAAACTTCTCTTACCATGAATCACCACTAACCAGGTACGTACACATGATGAAACTAACCACTCCTTACCGTTGATCTGGTCTGTTACATCATGAACGATTGAAATTGCGATGCCTGGCAAACAAGGCTTGGCGCTCAGTTCGGGCGAACCAAGCGCTGAGGCGACCGTTGTCCATCCCGGGCGGGCCCCTTGATGGAGAGCACGGACAGCTGTGCCTTCTTGGTGTACTTGTGGAACATGTTCATGTATTTGCCATAGTCCTGCCACTGCTTTGCTGGGCTGCCGATGAGTTTGTCGATGGGCCAGTGGTAGTTGCGATCAGCATCATCTACAGCATCATCGTCGCAATCATCATCGTTCTTCACCTAATCTTCACTGAATATACACAAGATCTCAGAATATCATCTTCCAGCCGCAAGCTATTTCTCATCATTGGTTCTAGGGCAGCTGAACTCCAAGTGGATTGGTCTTCAGTTGGCCTCCGCAGAATGCTGAGTCCCCAGACCATGTATTGCCTGAAGTCATTGGTGACACCAGACAGACCACCTGCCGCAAAGAAGTGGACCACTACAATGATGCATGGATTCAAAACATTGTTTGATTTCCAAATGGCAACCCGACTGAAGCATCATTCATGCACTGGGAAACGTCACGAACCAGGTAAGACAGGGTTGCACGGCTTGGAGGTCACAGCTGGCAACTGGGTTGTAATGAATCATCGAGATCGACATCTCAACCACCATATTATGTTCAGAACATTCCCGTGTGGCTCCCAGCTGCTGCTGGAAAAATGAGGCCTGTCAACGCAGACCCAAGAAAACAACCAAAAGAATCGAATCGTTGGTTTGTAACCTCTCAAGTTTATCCGAGTTTCAAGTCGAGAAAAAAAAAATCACCACAGCTAAGGTCCCAATCATTACAGTTGAACAGCACAGTCATGGCAGTCCGCGCATGGCGCCAGCACACCTTTTGGGCCGCCTTCCGTGGTGTCACCGGGGACCTTGGTGGTGTTGACCATAACCATTGGAGCAGCGAGAAAACCAATGGAGTTGGCCTGATACAAAGAATAGGATCCAGGAAAAAGGTTTCTTTTGTTGGGAACTCCGCATACAATTCCAACATCCATCTGTGGCTATCTTTAGCTCGTGCTGGCAGAAAAGTCACTGTCAGTGTGCCCGACCCACAGAGGATGAATATCAAAAGTATGAGGATCCACCTTCAATACAGGATGACTCTTGCAATCGCGGCATGAGCACAATCCAAATTCCAAGATTTCTGCCCATGTCAAGACTTTCACCTCCATATCGCAAACAACTGCAGTTTCATAGCTAAGGGGTGCAGCAACTGTGGTCAGTTGCTTGCGGTCAGCCATTAGCATCCTGGGAGCCCAAACAAACTTCCCAGCGTAGCCACCAAATCCGCTTCCTCCTGGGGACACACAGAGCCACTACCAGCAGCTGCTGATACTGCTATTGAGGCTAAAAAAATGCCGATTCATGGCGAATGATGGTGAATGATGGTTCTATGAACAGTATTTCATGTGGGCTGATGATGGTGAGTTGGTGCTTGAAAATTGTCAATGTCAATTCATAAACCACAGGTGCTTGATACCAGAAGTACTGATAGCTGATGGCTGGGTGTACCCAACCAATACAGCACTCAGCACTCACATTTTTTGACAGTTCTCTGACTTAGGCAGCCCATTGCTGCCACTAATCCTACATCAGTCACTTTCCCATAAGCTCTGAGAAGCTTTGGTGCCAGAGGACATGGAGGTACCTTCTTCAAATTGATAGAGGTCCTACATCCACAAATATGGAGGCATCCCTCAGCAAGCAACCATTTGCAGGCCAGTCCCCCATTTGTGGTCACGTTTCAAACATTTCTGATGTGTATTTATATTGCGCGCATTCGGACTGGACATGAGCATTGCCGAACGTCCCTGTTTGTTTGTTCTTGTTGGGTAAATCAACGGTCTAATCACCACTATTTCGACCAGCATTGAGCAGCAATTGGCCATCATTTTCAATATCAATTAATGACGTCTCAACTGTAAAGCACTCATTGTGACAATCTGCTTCTCCCAATCAAGAAAAACGAACGGAGCATGGGACGGGATTTTGGAACTGCAAACATGATTTATGCACTATTTACATAGGAAGGTAGTTCTTTAATGCACATCCAATCCATACATCCCACTACGAGAATTGTCAACACGAATATGGTTAATTATGTAATGACATTCGCCAACGTGTTAGACCACTCTCGTCCAAAAGAAACAAAACAAATAACTACAGTATGTCAGCTAGAAGCTACGTATACAGAGAGAGAGAGAGAAGAGAGAGTGGGTACATGATTTTCGGCTCGAAAACAACATAGAGTACCCAGCTTATTACCCGACGAAATCCAATCTCCCAAACCCGTCAGGCCTGTTTTGTCTGATCCTGCCACATCGGCTCTTGCACTCGCAACTCCCGAGGGGTTGACCGATACAACCCACCGGGATATATACCGAACAATGACCGGCTTGGGATAGAGGAGGTATACTTCCAACAATCACAGAAACCAATCTTGATATTGTTGTGGAAACGATGAAGTTCAAGATTGAATTGATTTTGTATGACGAAATCTGCGGGTTCTTTGTATTGTCGCCCATCCGATCTCGAATGATCTGACTTGACTTGGAAGCTGTCGAAGTCAAGCACCAGCAAGAAGTTGATCCAACGTACATCCATGGGTGTGGTCCAACAACCATACCAAATAGGGAAGCGACCACGCCTGTTCCAAGTTTTGGCTATTTCGTCTTCGTCTCCAACCCTGCTATTGTTTACACGAAATGAAAGTGAAGGGTCGATAGGCTCAAGGGCATGCTACTAGGGCGATCGTGATGATTTGACAAACACAAGAAGGACCACAAGCACCAAGCGGGAAAGGAAAAACTGCCCGCTTGGTAAAGGCTGGGCTTCGCATCCCATGATCCCTTACCCTTTATACCAAACCTTGCCTAGGCAATTCCAGGGTGTGGAGACTCTCTACCATACCTTGATGGGGGGTCTGATATGAGGACTCAACAACAATTGTTTTTGTATCATATGGGTTATCCTCGGCAATCTTGGTCAGCAATCTTGGGCAGTTCAGCATCCCTTGAGTCATTAACCAGCTTCTTGACGATTAACGATTCCTGGTAGGTCAACTTTAATCAACCACCCCTCAATACTACCAAGAATAGCTGCTGGGTCACCATTACATGGCTGCGGGTCAATACCCTGCACCCCTAGTGAGCATCCACTAAATCGCCAAACTAGTCGAACTGTTGGAATGTTCACCTGCCCATTTGTTGGCTGGCTAATATTGACCGACCCACATCTGCGGGGTTATCTTCACATCAATCATTTGATGCATCTATCCACCAGGTTCAGATCACCTTCTTTCTCGGCAGCCAGCATCGCTTCCGAGCCACCTAGCACACCGGGGCCGAAGCATAGCCGTGATGTTGCATGGATGTCAAGCCGTTTACCCTCTGGTAAACTAAGCTGGAAGCCAAAATGGTTATCTTCAATAGGTCAACCAGCTATAACTGCTGTAACGGCTGGTAAAAAACAAAAAAAACATATATTCATATGGTTAAATCCACTTCAACCCAGGATTAATAAACTCTTTGGAGTCTGTATTGCAGAGGTACCATTTTAGGGCCATTATCCGATTCATCAACAGATTATATGTAGAAAGTTCTTGTTTCGCTTACGAACACCTGCCAAACATCAGCGTACCATCTCAATTCATTCATGTCCCACTTGATGACTTGAGTGGAGACTGTTTTGAATGCTGGCTCCCCTAAGAATGGGAAGCAGGCAGGAAGCAACTTAGTCCAAAACAATCGAATTTGATGGTTTCACCGTGAGCGGCAGTACTGTTCGTATGGTGTAGCACGGCCACTCCGCAACCCACATTGCAGTGGGTCTTCCGAGAATCTGCACCTCTGCGATAGTCAAGGAACTTTTCAAAGTCCAAGAAATCCTGCGGCAAGATGTGGCTGCTCGGTGGTTTACACTTGGCAACCAGAAAGAACAGTAGCCAGCTCAATCAATCATGGCAAATATGTTTGATTCAGGCACTAGTTCAGTGACAATGTTTATTGAGGATCTCCCGAACAAATCCCATAAAGTTCCAAGAAAATGGTCCCATACGGCTTGGTCAACTCTGGTCACAAACGGGGTAACATTTTCTTTCACAAAAAAGAATACTCTCCGACTCTGTTCTTTTGGGTATCTCCAAACAAAGGAGGACTGCCCAAAACAGGTTCCCTCTTGCACTCCTTGAAGTGCGAGCTCTCTTGGCTCTGCTGATGAATGCCCCTGCCCATGTACTGGTTGAAATCCATGTACTGCTGGTAGTCGCTCAAGAACCTTGGCACTACCATGAACCACCGTGGAACTTTCGAGTGAAAGCTACAAAAATCTTCTTGACTCCAATGATGGCTGGATGGTTTCATCTCAGTCCATATCTGGCAAACAGTCAAAGGAAAGGACGGCTGAATGCACTCTTTCATCAAAGGACGGCGGTGAAGGCATCATGACCTACCTTTGTGAAAAGTGCCAGAAAACCAAAAAAGAAAGACACACACACACACACACACACAAATGCCCCAGTTTCAAAAACAGATCCGCTCTTAGCAAGCTTCACAGGTGCTCGGAAGCAGCCTTAAGACCACCATGGACCAGACCCAGACCGTGAAACTGAGATGTCCGAACTTGTGAAAGCCAAAGGGAGATTTGCTTCCCTCTTTGTGGAGATACTCCGCAAAGTCTTGGTACTGCTCCCAGGCCTCGCAGCAACTCCACTGGCATCTGGCAGTGAGTCCCATGGCCCAGTGACCTGCGAGAAGGTCGTGAAGTTGGTTGCTGCCTTGCCGGCATTCACCATGTCCTGAGGCAACGAAAGGGGCATTCCTTCCAAGTACTCCTGTTGTGCCTGGGAAGATCCGTTGGCTTGGGAAAAAGCTGGGTGACTTCCCTGGGTGTCCGGAGTTTCATGATGATTTTTTTTGGACATGCAAGGTATAAACTTGTTTGTTTCAAGATGGGATATGTCTAATGGTTCCAAGAGCTTGGCTATCCCAAACAAAACTGGAAGATCCGTCTCGTCATGCAAAATGTTCAAACAGCTTCAATGGCATATTCAAATCATTACTACAGCAACTTTGACAAGCAATCCTTTTCAAAACACCAATTGGTTGAGTTCCACCAAACGGATTCTAATGGCAGCCTGATTGAAGCCCACACCAGCAGCAGTTGTTTTGTCCTTCTTAAAGTCTTCATACGTCTTGAATTCCTGGACAGGACAGCTGGAACAATCCCATACTGGCCCATCCTGGTTCCACGCTTTCGAACTGCCACAGAGGGTCATGAAAGTCCAGATACAACTGTCCAAAGTCCAAGATTTGGCAAAAAATGATCCCATACATTCCCATACTGCAAAAAAATCTCCAATGGACCACTGTTTTTGGTCTCCAAAATGTCTGGTCACCACTTCAGCCGAACGGTCTCCCCACCTGAGGTGCTTGGGCTTGGGCCAGCGCAGCCGCAGCCGCCAGCAACACCAGGTGCGCCATCAGATGCAGCCTGGCACCAGGCAAGCTTCAGAGTGTGGAGCTTTTCAGGTTCGGAGGATTCGCCAAATTCTTCCGTTTAGTGTCAGCTAGTGTCAGCAATTTGAAAAATCATCAGCTGAAGAATGCGAAATGCGGAATCAAACTGGTCCAGGTTCCAAATATTTCCCATAGTGGACAAACAAAAATATGGTTCATGCCTTCACAGACCACAATACAGTATAAACTTGGTGTAAATCGTCAACAAATATATTGATTCCAAACAGAATTGTGAGGTTTGCACATGGAATTCTCAAAAGCGAACCGGCACAGAGCTGCTTGTAGTTCAAGAAACAAGAATATCCCGTACAAACGAAACCAGCAAAATCAAATCAAAAACAAATGACTGGGTGAAAAGTATGAGTACTTTCCTGTGGAGTTTATGCAAGAACAGAATACAAAAACCAACCCCCTCAAATTGGAGAAAGACACTCTGCGGCTAGGTGGTTTAGGTTTTGTAGCACAATCAGAAGAGAATTAGGGTAATGTACGGATCCAGGTGTAAAGAAATTTGGTCCGAAGTATCAGCAACACAGGTCTCACGCCTGGTCGTGGCCAATGCAGAATCGCAGTCTTGAACCACGATAAGCTTCAGGACGACTCAATGAGACAATGAACGGGGATATTACAATTTTCATGTTTCCAAAACGGTCATTCGACCAGAATGCTGATGATTTTGAATTTCGGGCAATGTGATCAAAACATTTCCAAAATCATTGTTTCATCAAAAATCATTACTGTGCGTGGTTGAATGTTGCATTTTCAAATTTGACCGTGGGTTTTATCACTTATCAAAGTAAACTCAGGCGCTATCCCCAACAGTTCAAAAGTTTCTGCTGTTTATTCACATATCTCTCTTATAGGTTGCGTCCATGGGAGAGCTCGTTGAAGGAAACATTTTTCTGGAATTTCACAAAGCATCCTACTAGAACTCTTGGAATCTCACCAGGTATCCGCGCTGGAATCCTCCGTAACTTCATGGGCTATTTGCACCGGAACCCTCCGGACCCTCACTATGCATCTGACGGCTTGTCAAAAAGAAGGGTCGCAAAATTAACGTTGATTCGTATTTCCTTGCGTGCCGCCTTGTGAATTAGTTCTCTATAAAATTGTGGAGGAAATCGACGGAGAAAAACATCCGTGTTTGGATGTTTGAGGCTGAAAATGGGACATGTCGCTAGCGACGGTCACTTTTGATCTAAGCTTGCGATTCGTCAATATGTTGCTGCCTTGGTCGCTCTTGCTGTACGACTACTTGTTTCCATGGAAGCGACATTGTCATGTCACATTGTCCATCTGGTTTCCTAACGGTAGTGCCTCCTGTGGGAAAAGTTGGTAAAGGAATCGTTTCGCACTGCAAGGCCTTAAGCCAAAGGTGGCCGGGCATGCATTTTTGCAACTTTTGCTAGCCCTGCTGGCGTAGTGCTAGCGGGGATCTAGCGCGAAAAATTGTCTACCAAAATAAACCGATCACAGAGTCCTAAAGACGTACCTAGCGCTAACCTAGCCGGCTTGCTAGCGCTGACATGGGGAACTGCTGGTTGTTTTGCGTGCCGCCTTTTGAAGCTATGATAAAAACATATTCCTCAAATGAATTAATTATGTCATGTTAGCTAGAATGCCTGACAAAGATTTTTGGCAATCTGTCGGGGCCTCATCAGCTATCTGCACCACACCCCCTGGAACCTAGGACCCTCTTACATGTCATTGGCTATCTGCACCGGTCGGCTAGCTGCACCAGAACCTTTCAGAACCCCACTAGGCATCTGCGCAAGAACTCATCAGCTATCTGCACCGGAACCTTCCGAAACCTCATCAGCTATCTGCAGGAGAACCTTTTGGAATTTCATTGTCTATGTACCAAACTTCAGTGTGCATCTGCACCAAAACCCTCCGGAACCCTTCGACTGTCTGCGCCTGAACTCTGCGTAACCTCATCCTTTATCTGCATCGGAATCCTCCGTAACTTCATGGGCTATTCGCACGGGAACTTCAGTATGCACTGGATCCTTTTGTGGATTTTTTTTCGGACCCTCACCAGGTATCTGCACTGGAACCCTCCGAACCGCGTCAGGTTTGGTGTTGAAGCTGCGCTGGATCGCACCAGAGCTAATCTAGGCTGAAAATCCTATAGCAAAGTATTGCTGTTGGGGAAAATGTATCATGAGACCACTAATCTAACAAAACCTGTGCAATCAAAAATTTCAATTCATCAAATATGCACAGTAAATTCCTTACACTGCATGTTATAATAGCAGCTTACACACACAGACACACAAACATACAAGGAGAAAAAAACACAAATGGACCGACCGACAAACAAACAGGCATGCAAGAAACCACACATCGCACAGGCAGAACGGCAGGCAAGCAAACAACAAACGGAAAAAAATAAAAACACAAAACAAACAAAACAGCTTCCCTTACCTGCCGCACTTCAAGTAGGTCATGGTTGTTTCTCTCCCCATCTCTATTTTTTTTTATTTTCTTTTTGTTTCTGTTTTCTTCATTTTTTCTTCTCTGTTCTACATTTTTGTTCTATTTTTTCTCTCTGATTCTGTCTGCTTCTATCTGTTTCCCTTTTTTTTCTTTTCTTCTGTCTTGTTCTCTCTTCTTTTCTTTCCTTCGCTCTCCTTTTCTCTCCTTTTCCCTTCTTCTACCTTTTTTTTTCTTCTCTTTTCTTCCCTCTTCTTCTCTTTTTTTCTCTCTTCTTCTCTTTTCTTCTCTCTGCTTCTCTCTTGTTCTCTCTTCTTCTCTTTTCTTCTCTTTTTTTCCCTCTTCTTCTCTCTTCTTCTCTTTTCTTCTCTTTTCTTCTCTCTTCTTCTCTCTCCTTTTCTCTGCATCGCTTTCCTTTTCTCTCCTTCTCCCTTCTTCTACCTTCTTCTCTTTTCTTCTCTGTTCTTCTCTTTTCTTCTCTTTTCTTCTCTTTTGTTCTCTTTTGTTCTCTTTTCTTCTCTCTTCCTCTCTTTTCTTCTCTTTTCTTTTCTCTGCTTCTCTCTTGTTCTCTCTTCTTCTCTCTTCTTCTCTTTTCTTCTCTGTTCTTCTCTCTTGTTTTTCTCCCCTCTTCTCTTTTCTTCTCTCTTCTTCTCTCTTCTTTGCTTTTCTTCTCTTTTCTTCTCTCTCCTTCTCTCTTCTTTTCTCTTCTTCTCTCTCCTTCTCTCTTCTTTTCTCTTCTTCTCTCTTCTTCTCTCTCCTGCTCTCCTCTTCTCTCTCCTTCTCTCTTCTTCTCTCTCCTTGTCGTTTCTCCTCTCTTCTCTTCCCTTCTCTTCTCTCCTCTCGCTTCTCTCAACTTGTCTCCTCTTTGCTGCGTCCTGCAAAAAAGTCGGCGTTAAAGTTCATGACACCTGATTTCTTCTCTCTTCTTCTCTTTTATTCTCTCTTCTTCTCTCTTCTTCTCTCTTCTTCTTCTCTCTTCTTGGTTCTTCTTTGCTCTTCTGAGCTCTTCTTAGCTCTTCTTCTCGCTTTTTCGCTCTCCTGAACTCTTCTTTCTTTTCATCATAAAGTCTCTTGCATTCTTTTTGTTAAGTCCTAAAAATGAAGCCGTGGCACCTTTCTTGTTCTGTCTCTGGAGAGGGGCTAGCTTGCCTGCATCCCATTGCCTCGTCTTGCACAAGTGTGATGTCCCTGGGCAAATCGAGACACGCGTCAATCTTTTGCCTTTTGCGCATGGGAGCTTCAAACTCTTCGTTGGACTTGCCAAGAAAAATAATTAATAAATTGGCTTGCAAAGACTTGATACCGAACACTACTTCTTGTGTCTTATGCATCGCATCTCTATCTGATTTGCTGCACTACATAGAACAATTTCTACCATTTCTGAGGTGGCCGTAATTTTTGAAATTTTCGCTCCCTGAGCTGTAACTGGGGTCTTTGGCTATGTTTCACTCTCGTGTTGTTTGTTGGCTCTCCCTGGCGACCGTGCCCACACAAGCACGACGCTGCTTTCACAGAAGAAACACTTGCTTGCATATGACACTTCAGACTCTTACGCATCGACATGTGGCAAAGTGCCGCTCATGACCGTCATCAGCAACATCGTCATCATCATCATCATCATCATCATGGCTTTTTCATGGGCATTATCATCGTCAGGGCTTTTTCATGGGCATCATCATATTCATCACCGCTGCCAGCATCATCATCACCATCATCTTCATCATCTTCATCAGCATTTCCATCATCATCATCGGCATCATCATCATCACCATCATCATCATCACCATCATCATCATCACCATCATCATCATCATGGTCATCATCATGCCGGTCATCATCATCAGCATCATCATGATCATGACCGCATGACCAGCATCATCATCATCGTCATCATCATCATCACCACCGGCAGCATCATGATCATCACCATCACCATCATCATCATCAACATCATCATCATCATCACCATCATCATCATCATCGTCACCATCACCACCATCATCATCATCATCATCATCATCATCGTCATTGTCATCGTCATCGTCATCGTCATCGTCGTCGTCGTCGTCGTCATCGTCATCGTCATTGTCATTCATCGTCATCATCATCATCATCATCATCATCATCATCATCATCATCATCATCATCATTTTCTTCTCTCTCTTCAGCATTTGCGATTTGTTTTTGCGTGGTGTCCGTTTTCGTTTCCTTCCCTAGCGCCATCCAACGATCACCCCGGTCCGCTGTCAACACAAAAGTTAATAGCATTTTCTCTTCAAAGTGGTTCTTTTGTTTTTTGCCTGGCGTAATGCCGTTGTGGCGCTAAATCTCGGTCGCACGTAGATCCAAATTTTATTGCATGCAAAAATGTTGGGAGTTGTCCGTACTTTGGTTGTAATAACATTGCATGTCCCACCTTAAAGGCGTCCGCAGTGAAGGAAACACATTGTAGACGCATTCTGGGTCAAGAAGACGAATCCAACTCCCGCTGAATTCAATGAAGTGCACATGCGGCATCCACGCAGAAAAAAAAAATCTAACGCCCGCTGAAGCTGGAACCCCTGGTCTGAGGCAACTGTCACCAGGCCACTGGGTGTTGGACGCTCTCGAATCTGGTTTCTCTTCTTTCCGCATTCCTCTTTATTCTTCAATTCACCTGGACCGCTGGACTCAGCTGGTCTGATTTCCAGTGGAGAAACTCTTTGCGTCTCTTTTCTGAGAGGTTCCTATGATTAGTTTTTGTACGTCAGTTCAGAATCGGAGCTCTTTTTTGACGTGGATTCACCACGTCAGTCATTGCCCATCCTAAATCGACCAGCTTGAGGGAAGCAAGCTTGAAAATGCACATGGGCTATGCCAAATTCGTGACACTTTTGATGCAAGAATGAAGGCCACCATTGATCACACGTCATTTTGCGGTTTTGCTTCTGTGAATAGAAGGCGGGAAATGACAAAGAAACGCCTGTACCGGAAATCCATGGATGGAAAGTAGGTAAACTACAAGTTCAACTCTCTTGTCTCTTTTTTCTTCCATGAAGTGCCTGTTGCACACACGATGCAGGTCACTACTAGTCCGGAAAGCTGCAAAGACTGCACATGATTTCACATGAGCATCAATTAGAGCAAGATGACCAAAGAGGGGAACCAAAAAGCCAACCCAAGCCAACCAGCAAAACAAAAACCAAGCAAACAAACCAAAACAACCCCAAACAAAAAACCAACCCCCTCCATACATAGTCATCAAGCTAACTGAACTAAGATGTACTGGGTGAAACAGAAGACACTCCGCACTCACTCATCTCAGAAGGTCTACTCCAGGGCGTCGCTCATCCGCCACACAGCTTCAAGTCGAAAGCATTCAACGATTCAAGCCGCGATTCGTCCAATGTGGCAAGCCACTAGAGAGGTTGCCAGTTGTTGCAACTTCGTACAATCAGATAGTTCACGCAACACTGCCACCAAAGTGAATGCGAAGATGTAAAAGAAATCGAGCCATACCGCAGAAAACGGCAGCAAATCAAACCAAAAAAAAGGGGGGGCCAAGTTCAACTCTCTTGTCTCCTCTGACATGGCAACAAGGCGTCAAAAAACGAATCGAGCTCATTGCTTCCTGCAGCAGGAGTGAGTTAGAGAGCTGGATTCAAACAGGCGAGTCACTTGAGCATAGAGGAGAAAATGAATCACCACACTGGCCACTCAACGACAGCTCCCAAACAATTCCAACGTGCTTGGCATCACTGAACGTTAAGCATGTGATACACGAAGGTGATTGGGCTGGGACTCAAATGAATCGGAAAAGCCCACTCGTACAAGATGGACAGCCTCCTAAAAATGACAATGTCACTGCTTAAGGTCAAGACGAAAAATCGTTGCCACTGTGCGGAAGCACTGACACCCAATGTCGACATTGCTGAACCCTTCGCAACTAGATGACGGAAAGTGATGCACAATGCAAAACTGCAAGGAGAGAAACACAAAAGATAAATCACGGACGCACTCCCTTAAAGCCTTCATGATTGAAGGTCAGCTTCAAGCCTTCTAAGTCCTTAAAGTCCCCTGAAGCCCCCTTCAAGCCCTCTTCAAGCCCTCTTCAAGCCCTTTTCAAGCCCTCTTCAAGCCCTCTTCAAGTCCTTCAAGCTCTGGAAGCCCCTTCATGAAGGCGAAGCACCCTTCGAACTTCCCTTAAGTCTCCTTCAAGTCCGCCTTCAAGCCACCCTTGAAGCCCTCTTGAAGCTTCTTCAAGTCTTCAAGGTCTAAAGCTTCTATTTTTGGAATCTTTGGATCCTTTCTGGCGTGCTGGCAATGGTGAGCAATGTCCCAGGAAAGCTGATGGAAAATAAATCTTCGTGTTCCGAAAGGACACATTGCCCTTTGAGATGACCGATTCCACATCATGCAATATCACAATCCCAAGAGATTGTTGTTTCTCTTGAATTGTTTTTCAGCGCTTGTTCTGCTCCAAGCCAGCTCTGTGATCAAACTCTTGTACCAAAATTTAGAGTGACTTGCCTCCTCTCAAGCTGAGCTCAGCTTGGCACTGCGACCACATGAAGCCTTGCGGCTACAATCCGAAGAACTTGCCTCCCACAAGCCGTTGTGCGCAGTTATGAATGGCTTGTACTGTCCCCGGAAGAATTTTTCCTTCCCTACTGCGCGTGTATCTCACATAATGGCATGTGAAGGAGCATCATCTTTGCAAATCAAAAGAGAAGAGCTGCAACGACCCATCTCCTCATTGCAGGATTGAGGCAAGGATTGCGGATACCAGACAAGAAAAAGGACAGATTTGCAATGTTCTTTTTGCGGCGCTCTTTCAAGTGATTTCTTCTTTGGTTAGTAAGACAGTCATTAGAAGAATCATCCTTTTCAACAACGGCCGCTCGAATCAGTTGTCATTTGAGGAATCTAGGCCATTGGATCAGTGCTTTTCGCCAGCTCTTTTGTGGCAGTGTGCTTGGTTTCTTTAATTGCATTTTGTTCTAGTGGGTAGAACTTGGCCGTGTCCGACTCCAACCGAGGGCTTTCTTGCAACCTGCCATGTTGTCAACGGTCAGCGGGAATCTGGCGTATGTGGGTGATCGGTCATACAGCCTTGCAAGCGGTCATGTGCCTTGGAGGTCACCGCTCGAGTAGCATGATGTCCATTTGTGACAATTGGCAATGAATAGTCTTAGTCTCCACGTCCACTTGCTGCGGAGGGAAATGAATAGATTCTGTCTCCACGTCCATTTGGTCAAAAAGGGAAATGAATGGGTTCGATCTCCATGTTGCTCGGTATGTTGACCTCCTTGTCTAGGTGCCGTCTTGCTGGCTTCTCTCCAAACATATTCTTCGTGACAAGTTGTTATTCCTTGGCTGCGCCATATCCGTCACTCTGCCGTAATTGCTGCTCGCCGTCCACTTGGCGCAGAGACGTGCTTGCTGCGCCGCAATTTCAGCACATATCATTTCCCCCGTTGGTGGGGCGCCGGTTGCCCGCCCGCATTTTATAGTGAGTTCAGTTCATTTTCGGTCAGGTCATTGAAGCTCGGTTTCGCAACTGCCCGCCCCTTATCTTGACAATTCAGTAGAAGAGCTTCTGCTCTTTGCCGCGCAGTCTCGAGCGTTCTCATCCCAGCTTCTTTTTTAATTGGATTCTCTTTGTCGCTGTTGTGCTTCTTCATTCAATTTGTCTTGTGTTTGGAAGGCCGTTGGATGGTGTTTTCTATGCTTTGCCGCGTTTCCTCTAGAAATGAGCCGTGTTTCCCTTAATTAGATGGCCTTTTCTTTCGCTCAGCCATAATATTGAAGGGCATGTCCTGCTGGGTAAACATAAGAGTTCTAGCTGAAGGACCAACAGAACCAATTTTCCAGATGCACATTACCAAGCATCAGCGTGGTGAGAGGGCACGCCTGATGTTCACGGTTCTACAGCACGTTGGCCAAATAACCGCAAGCTTGAGGGGAGCAAGCTTGGTGTGCCATATGAACAGTCCATGTAGGTATAGATCTCCATAGAGCCATCTGCAAGCGCGGCGGTTTCTCAATATGCCATCCCATCGTATCCTCGCAGGCCAAAGTGTTTTCTTCATTCAGCAGCGCCTTAAGTCTCGGGGAGAGGCTCAACAAACATTGCTGCTGGTGCGTGGCCGTTTTTTTTCATTGACCTCGCTTCTGCTCCAAAATCAGTGAAACAAAGCAATCGCAAGGTAAGAGCAGATGAAGCGTTGGCTGTCAAATCACTTCTTGCGCCCTGCCTCTGGCAGTGTAGTGCCGCAGTCATTTCCGCAGCTGTCTACCTAGCCCCACAAGGGCTTAGGGGAAGGGGTAGGCCCGCACCTGACACGTTGGGGTCCGGTGCATTCGGCGCGGGGCGTAGCCATGGCTTTCCTTTGATAACATGACCGGTGGCTGCTAGTCGCTGCTCGACCATTCGCTGTCCAACCCGCTGGGGTTTGACGCCTTCTTTGCAGCACCTCGCAATTTTCAAGCCTTTGTCCAAGCTACTAGAATACGGCTGCGAGGCGGCCTCTGGGTTCAGAGCACGGAGCATCGCGACGCTCCCCTGGTTACCTTGGCTTCATCGACTGCTGTGCTTTTTGGCGCAGAGTAAATATCCCTGGGAAACACGGATATGCTCATGCCAGTGCAATCGCAGATTGCAAACCACTTGCCTTCGTGACTCCTGTAGGGGAGGTGCGCATGCTTCTTGGTCCCTGACTTTGCCCACTCGTGCAGGTTTCCAGGTTTGTTGCCGCAATTGCAAGGGCATGGCCTCAGCCAATCGGAGATGCTCTGTTCAGCCATTACTTCCTGCTGTGAGTGAGCAGGCCGGTCGGCTCCTTCAGCCAACTTAGCTGTCAGTCTTTGTAGTCAATGTGGATTCAACTTTCTTCCAAGTTGCCATGGGCATCCAAAGACGCCGTCCTTGACTGCCATCCTGACCACTTGGTCAGGCAATCCCGTTGCGTCAGAGTCCTCTGGGGAGGCCTCTGCTGGAGCTCTGCTCTGTGAATTAGTGTGGATGGGGGGGGGGGGCCTCGGCCCCCCCTCATTCCTTCGAGGTTGCTTTTGCTTCGCCTCACATCGGCATGTTTCAAATCGATGGCGCACTAGATCCTCTACTTCTGCACAATAGCACAGGTATCATTCACTTCTCTCTGTGAAGCAAATTGTCCAATGCATTCCCTGACACATCAGTCGGTTGAACTCGTGATGCGAGCACTTCGTTCTGATCGTACATTGATAGTGGTCCACATCAAACCTTGCGTTGAACAAAGGTACGACCGGAAGTGAGAAGATGGATGATGATGCCTTGAACGTCGACACGTGATCGAGGATCAAACCTCAGACACGAACGCAATAATCACATAATCTCACTGCGAGATTAACGATGAGAGATGAGATGCCCTGATGGTCGACACGTGAGCCGAGTGAGAGCGGACGTTTCACTGTGTTTCACCTAGTTAATGACACCTGTGCCATTGACTCGATTGTGGTGTTTGCTGGTTTCTTTTGGGGGTGGTTCTTGTTGGTTCTTGTTTTTTGGTTCTTGTTTGGTTCCCTCTTGGTTGTTTGGTCATTGGCACTTCTTTCTCTCTTCGCCAGATGTACATGTGACCGAGGCGCCGAGCCTAACCGGCGCAACCGCAAGTAAAAAAAAAAGATAGGTTTTGGCAACACAATGATTATCAAATTTCCCGGCCCAATAGCTTTGCTTGCGCAACGTGATGCATAGTAGAAATACCATTGTTAAAATTTCCCGGGCCAATGGTTTTGATCGCAAAGCCCAATGTCAAATGTAAAATAATATGAATATGTGATGTTGATGAAATTGATGTTAGATAGTGCATCATCTGAATGAAAATCAATTCTTCACATGGATCGATAGGTTTTGGCAACACAATGATTATCAAATTTCCCGGCCCAATAGCTTTGCTTGCGCAACGTGATGTCTGCTTTTGAATCATTTGAATGATGTTAAATTGATCATCGATAAATTTGTTGACGTAAAGTCATAATTAAAATTTCCCGGCCCAATAGTGTTAATCGCAAAGCCTAATGTCCAATGTCGCGTTATATGCAGCCACTTCACTCTTCGGCAGACATGGACTATGACCATCTGAAACTTAACCGCTGGCAGGCCCAGAAGTGGACTATGACGATCTGAAACTTGAAGAGTGGCAGGCGCACAAGGGGACTATGACAATCTGAAATTTGAAGAGGGGCAAAACAAGACTGTAACCACAGCAAAATAAAATGGCCCAGTTGTTTGTCGACAAAACAAGATTGTTGCAATGGTAAAATCAGGGCCCAGTTGTTTCGGCGAAAACATGATATTGTCACAACATTATTGTAAAGGGGGCTTGAAAAAGGCTTTAAGCAGGCTTCAAGGGGCCTTGAAGGGGGCTTGAAGGGGACTTCAAGGGGGCTTCAAGGGAGTTTGAAGGGGGCTTGAAGGGGGCTTGAAGGGGGCTTGAAGGGGGCTTCAAGGGGCTTCAAGGGGGCTTCAAGGGGATTTCAAGAGGGCTTCAAGGGGGCTTCAAGGGGGCTTCACTTTCATGAAGGTTGAAAGGGGCTTGAAGGAGACTTGAAGGGGGCTTGAAGGGGGCTTGAAGGAGACTTGAAGGGGGCTTGAAGGGGGGCTTGAAGCCCTTCGTGACCTTCACCCCCAATTTCCTCAGGAGCCGGGACCTTCAAGCCCCCTTGAAGGGTACCTTCGAAGGGGGGTGCTCGGATCCAGCCCCCAGGAGGCTCCGCTTCTTGGGGTCATGGCAAGGTGCCATGTTTTCACGGGAGGGCCTGACTGTCAAGAAGGAGAAAGAATATGATACGGATCCCTGCAGTGCATTGAGTACTGTTCATAGAGCAAGGAAAAGCGGAGGTCCCAGAAATCAAGCAGCATGTTAGCGGCGGAACTAGATTTCCCTTGACTTGTGAACTCGTTGGTTCGGCTTATTGGTCAGTGGGGTGCTGGAATTCCTCGCGGGACGGTAGACTCCTACCCACCTGCATATTGAGGTGAGGGCTCCGAACCTTGACCCCAGTGTGACGGCAGGCTAGACTCCCCAATTTGAGAATGACCGCATTGAGAATCATATCCCGGTCTCAGCACGGTATGGTGATTGCTTGTTTGAGGGCTTGTCCTGGCAACGCATGGGAAATGGATTGACGAACGAAGCTGATGATGCTTGGCTAAATGACTCCTGAAATGCGTGAGTGCGGAGTTTCATACGTTTTACCTGGTGCTAAGCGTGATAGTTGTGTTGGTAAGATGACCTGTGCTGGGCCTTTGGGTGGCCTTTGTTTTTGCTTGACTTGGTTCTTGTTTGCTGGTTTTATTTGTTTGGCTGTTTGCTTGGTTGCTTGGTTTTGTTTTAAACGGTCATATTACCTCTAATTAATGATCTTCTGATCTCTACTGCATTCTTTCTGGACATACAGTGACCTGCATTTCGCGTGCAATAGGTACAATCCGGATAAAAAATTGCTTGTTTGAGGGCTTGAACTGCGAGGACCCCATCAAGAGCAACCTTGTAAGATTGTTCCCTCAGGATGGTGTGTTCGCCATTCCAGAGCAGGCTGTTGCGGCCTTTGACACATTGATGTGGACACCTCATAGCCAAAATAACCATGATTTTCATCAGGCTTGGTTCCAGAGCATCACTCGACCAAGCAGACATCCCGTCAATGATGCGTGGCATGGGATTGGTGAGTTGCGAGACAACGGGTACATCGCCAAGTAAGAGCACCTGCCGTGGACCTGGAAAGTCCGCCGCCCTCATGCCAGCGGGCGTTCGTCAGTTGCCTCTAGCAGTGCCAGGCCGAGAGGATCTGCCTTAGGGCGGATTACCGCAGCCGTTTTATTCAGCCTAAACAGGTATCCCGGGGCGTGGGGAAGCAGGATAATTCACAAGAGTGTTCCTGCGCGCGGAGGGGCCATGGCGTGGTGAGTTGCTCTGGTTTCTGGAAGCGTGGGCTAGTTTGCCCCTTGCTCTCGCTTGCTTTTGGCGGTGGTGAGGTGGGCCGCCTTGTAATTTCATGCTCGACAATTGGCTCTTGGACTCTGCAGTCACCTGTGGGCTGCTCTGGAACGGTTCTCTGGGTGTTCCTTGTCCCAATTGGGCTTGGTATGTTTTGGAGACTTGGCTCTCGGCAGAGTGAAACGGATTGCAGGAGGGGAACTAAATGCATTGTCTCTCGGGAACGTAGGACCCTCAGTGCAGCAAGGTGACCTTTGCATCTGATCATTTGTTGCGCAGGGAACTGCAATGATTGTGCCTTAGAGCGCTTTGAGATTCAAGGGGCGCATCTCTGGAGTGCGGTACCTTGACAAGCTGCCTGCTGCTGAAGCGTCTAGCCTTGGCCACGGCCTTTGCTGGTCCTTTCTGCTGCAGTCTGCTTGACGGCGCTGCATACCGTGGCTGTGAAAGGAACTGTGGAACAGGTGCTTGGTATGGTTTGACGTAGGATCCTTGTCTTGCATGATGAACTGTCTGTTTCGGCTCTGTGCCTACATTGTTTCCATGGGGATTGTTCAGGGGAGCGGACTTGGACAGCTGCAACCGGACCTTGTTGGTGCCCATCGCCGGACTCCTGATGGTCGGATATTCATTGTGACCCTATGCATGGATGGCCAGTCCGAGCGAACCTCAGAGAGGCTCTAACTGTCCTTGCTCTACGTCGGAGGACACTACGGAACCTTCTTGTGACCTGGTACGGCATGGGTGGGACTGAAGGTCTTCGTCTATTGGAAATGGTGCTTATGCATACCTGGTTGGCGCCTCTGGTGCGTGGCTTTCGATGATCGATTCGCATTGTGGTTTTGGGGGGGGGGCTGGGGCCCCCCTGCCTTTTTTGTTGAGTATGGAGCAGATTTTGCTTTCCGCTTTTACATCTTCGCATTCTCTCTGTCTGACTTTACACAGGTTGCTTTCCATTTCGTTGTACGAAGCTGCAAATATGGGAGACGGAGTCTACTGACAGAGCTTTTCAGAGGTTATCTACAGGCATGGCGCAACCATGGATGCTTGGAAATTCATGGGATTTGCATCGACGAACCAAGATAATGATGCCTGGTTGAATGACTTCTGAGATGCGTGAGTGCGGAGTTTCACACGTTTCACCTAGAGCAAAGTTAGATAGTTGTGCTGGTAAGATGACTTTGTCTGGGTTTGTCGGTGGTCGTTGTTTTGCTTGGTTTGGCTGGGCTTGCTGGTTGTGTTTGGCTCGCTGTTTGCTTGGTTTGCTTGGTTTTGTTTCTTCACGGTCATCTTATTTTTTAATTGGTGATCTTCTGATCTCTATTGCAGTCTTTCTGGACATATAGTGACTTGCATTTCGTGTGCAATAGGCGCTACCCGGGAAAAAAATGTCATGAAAAAAAAGGATTTTCAGAGATTTCCCGCTCTCGCAGTTGGCCTCCAAAGTGCCTTGCAACAAATTGACAGGTCTTCTTTCTTTTTTTGCGAGAGCGCCGCTTTTGCTCTGGTGGCAGCGGTCACATGTGACAACTACAAAAGAGCTCAAAGATCCCAATCAATGAGAGTACATTAAATTGACAGGTCTTCTTCTCATCTTTTCTTTTAGAGCACTTCCATGGATCTCTTTGTTGCGCTTCTTCAATTGATTTTTTTGGGTAGCCAGGCTGTCGGTGGGCAATTCAGCATGTTTTCTTTCGACAACGGCTTCTCGATTCTGTGTAATCAAGGCCAGCGGTTGCGGAGCTGTTCCTCAGCACATTTTATTCGCCGTCGAAGAATGAAAGCCATGCGCGCTAATTTTGCAACCCAACATGCTCTTTGCAAGGTGCCATTTTCAGGCCTCGCGCCCTGCCATCGGCAGTGCAGTGCCGCAGGCGTCTTATCTGACTAAATGACTACAGTTAAGTAGTCTTACGGGTTTCGCTCGGAGAAGTGTCTCTCGGCTACGGCGGCGATGTCTCTTCTTTTAAACTTAGAGGAGCGTTCTCGGTGTCTCTGCTTTTTCGTAGGCTGCGCACTAGCTGTACAGTTGCGATAGGCTTGTCGATTAGTCTCTCAATGCCGACTTTTGTTAATGTACCTTTTTATGGATTGGTTTCTATGATCTCTTTGTAGCTGCCACAGTGCGCAAGCGGCGCTCACGCAGAAAAAAAAAGATGAGCGTTCTTGGTCTGAGACCCTTGTGATGCTGAGTAGTGGCCGCCGGATCGTTGAAGCTTTTTCTTCCTTACAAATGAGATGTGACAGTCTGGTTGGCGCCCTGCACGTTCTGAATTCATCATTGGATGCGATTCTGCACCGGGCCCAACAACCTGTGACAGTTCTCCTTGGCACGGTCACTGGCATCACTTGATGCGGTGTTCGCTGGTGCTCTTGCTGCCTGACCGATGGGATTGGTTCGTTCGCATTGTGGCAAGGGGGGGCTTTGGCCGCCTTCTGCTTGCTGCTTTTGCTGTCCTCTTTTTCTACAGATGGCGATCGTAGGTTGCAGTGGCGATGGCAAGAATGTGAACAACGTCAGCAATGGTGAAAAGCAGAATCGGCTTTATACTGGTGTGCCACAACACAGCATAGTGGCAAGTGACAAACTACTTTGCCGGACGATGAATGAAGCCTGGATCGTCGTGTTCTGAGAGACAGTGAGAGCGGTAGTTTCACCCTGTTTCACTTAGCTAATGGAGTCGGATTGAAGTGGCTAAGTTCTTCGGTGGTGGTTTTGTTTGGTCCGTTTTTTTGTTTTCTTGTTTGTGTGTTTGTTTGGTTGTGGTTCTTGGTTCTGATTTGCTACGCTTGATCCGCCGGCATGTGAACTCACATTGTTCTACTGCCATAAGTTCTGCCACGAGCTGCTAGAACTCTACTCTTGCTACTCAACCTATTAGCGACCGGGGTTTGGTGCCCGTATCGGCGCTACAGGGGCAAAAAAATCATTTTGTCGTCGCTGGCGTTGTACAGTTTTCACCCAGTCTCAATGTAGACTTCTGTTAATGATTTTTCATGGATTGGGATCTTTGAACGCTTTGTAGTTGTGACACGTGACCGCAGCCACCAGTGTTAAAGCGGCGCTCCAGGAGAAAAAAAGATGTCAGACCTGGAGTTATGTGAATAATATTAAATTGTTCACCTAGTAGAAGTCCCATTGTTAAAAATTCCCGGCCAATGGTTTTGATCGCAAAGCCCAATGTCAAATTTGAAATAATATGAATGAGTTTTTCATGTGGATGACATTGACTAGGAGGTTAGATATGGAATCATCTGAATGAGAATAATTCTTCTTGGTGTTTAACGTGGTTTGTGTTGGTTTGGTCTGTGTGGGCTGGTTCTGGTTTGCTTGCTTGGTGGTTTTGTTTGGTTTCTGGTTTTGTTGTTGTCTCTCTTTTTGGGTTTTGATGACACAATCTATATCATTGCGCTTGTGCAAATTTGTTATCATTATTTTTCTATTCGGACACATAGCGGCCGGAGCTTGGTGCTCGTGTGGCGCTACGGGGGAAAAAAATGAATAATAATAATTCTGCCCATAGTACAAATACCATTGTTAAAATTTCCCGTCAATGGTTTTGGTCGCAAAGCCCAATGTCACATGTTAAACAAATATGAATATAAAATATGAATATACGGCCCCGCAATTTTTTGATCGCAAAGCTTCATGTCAGATGTTGAATTTTTTGAATATCCACAGGCTTTTGTCAGTAGAATAATTCAAGTTTCCCGGCCCCATCGCTTTGCTTGCGCAATTTGATGTCAGATTTTGAATCATTTGAATGAAATTAAATTGTTCCCATGGTTGTAATACCATCGTTCAAATTTCCCGGGCCAATGGTTTTGATCGCAAAGCCCAATGTTACATGTTAAATAATATAAAATAAAATTGTTGATGTAGAAGTTATAATTTAAATTTCCCGGCCCACGAGTTTTAATCATAAAGCTTCATGTCAGATGTTAAACTAAATAAGTATCGATGGGCTGTGTCAATGCACCGATTCAAGGTTCCCGGCCCCATCGGTTTGCTTGCGCAATATAATGTCAGATTTTGAATTATGTGCATAAAAATAAATTGTTTCCGTAGTTGAAATACCATCGTTCAAATATTCCGGGCCAATGGTTTTGATCGCAAAGCCCAATGTTAATTGTTAAATAACGTTAAAACCGATAAAATTATTGATGTAGAAGTTATAATTTAAATTTCCCGGCCCACGAGTTTTGATCGTAAAGCTTCATGTCAGATGCTAAATTATATGAGTATTGTTTGCCGCTGCTCATGCTTGTCTCCCCTGGTCGAGTCCTTTGTTTTTCCTTTGTTTCCCCTTTGTCTCCCCTTTGTATCCCCTTTGTTTTTCCTTTGTCTGTCTTTGTCTCCCTTGTGGCTTTGGATTGGCGCTTTATTTGCCGCTGCTCTGCCGCTGCTCATGCTTATCTGCCTTATCAACTTCTTTATTTCTCTTTGTTTCCCCTTTGTAATTCCCTTTTTTTTTTCCTTTGTCTTCCCTTTATATTTTTTTTATCGCCCCTTTGTTTGCCTTTTACCTCCCTTGTGGCTTTGGATCGGTATTTTATTTGCCATTGCTTTGCGGCTGATTATGATTATCTCCCTTAATTTACCCTTCGTTTTTCCTTTATCTCCCTTTTATTTTTTAGATAGCTGACAAGCTATATTAAGGGATTCTTACTTTTCTATGGTAAAACTTTGGATCGGTATTTTTTTTTACTATTTTTTTATTACTGTTCATATTTATTTTCTTTTATTTTCCTTATGGACTTAAATCGGTATATTTACTATTACTTATACTTATTTATTTTATTTTCCTTTTATTTCTATTTATTTACCCTTTATTTTCCCTTATTGTCCCTTGGCACTTTATTTGCTATTGCCTTGTTGCGGTTCATACTTATTTTCCCTTTGTTATTTATTTTTTCTTTAGTTTCTAGATAGATAATAAGCTATAAGGGGTTTTTATTTTTTTAAATACTTATATTTATATCCCTGTCTTTTTTAATTTTTTATTTACCTTTTTTTTTTTCCCTTTATAGTTCTAAATTAATACTTTATTTATCATTATTTTACCATTATTTATATTTATTTTTTTAATTTTTTATTTATTTTTCCTTTATTTTTTTTTTATTTTCTTTTATTTTTTTATTTTATTTATGGTTTTAAATTAGTATTTTTTTTATTATTATTTTATTATTATTTATATTATATAATTTTAATTTAATATTATATATATATTTTTTTTTAATATTATTTATATATATTTTATTTTAATTTTTTTTTTATTTTCCTTAAATTTTTAAATTAATTTTTTATTTATTATTATTTTACCATTATTTATATTTAT
>VSDK01004282.1:261065-271399 GCA_009767595.1 Symbiodinium kawagutii | reverse complement strand
ATTAATTTTAAAATATATTTAATTAAAATAAATTTTTTAACTATAAAAAATTATTATATTTTAAAATATATTAAATATTATTATTATTTTTAAAAAAAATTAATTATTTTAAAATAATTAATATTTAAATTATTATTATCAAAAATAATTTAACAATATTTTAATATTACTAATTAATAATAAAGATAATTTTTTAATTTCATTTTTTAATTATAAAAATTAATTAAATATACACCCCCCAATTTAAAGAATTAATTTATTATTAATAAATAATTATTAATTATATTTTTTAAAATAAATTACTAATTACTTAATTATATTAAATATTAAATTTTTAAAAATAAAATATATAAATAATTATTTTATTTACTATTTATTATTTATTAAAAAATAATTTTCATAATATAATATTTTTTAATTTAATTAATTTTTAAAAATCAATATAATTATATCATATTTTTATTTTATTTATTTATATTTTTTAAATTTATATTATTATATTAAAAAATTATAACATTAAAACATAAAATAATTAATTTTCCTAAAATAATTATGGGGGTAAATATTCCAAGAATATTTTGATTTAAAATAAATTAAATTAAAAATAAAAAATTCGGGTATACCGTTATTTATCTTTTTGTCCCAAGGCTAGATATATCAAATATTATATATAAATACATTTACAAATATATGATAAAATTAATGTATAAAATAATTAGCGAAATATTAAGTTTAGCAATATTATATATACCCCCTAAAAAAAATTCGCTAAGAAAATCTTATAGCCAGGAACTCGGGCCAATAGCTTGCCAGGCACTGCAATTTAGATGGCCGGCCTTGACAAGTTCACCAACTCCGTATAATTGTTATAAAAAGAAGGATGAGGCAATTACAGATATAGCCGCAAGTTTTCAAGTTAGACCGTAATATTTTCCCATTTTAATTACGGCTTCAGCCGGGAACTCCGATCTTTCAGCCTCCCGAAGAAAGTAATTATACCGTTCTTGAGAACTTTAAATTATTCAGCATAATTAATACGTAGCTAAACTCGTGGCTCAATGCCCGCAATTGTCTCAAAGCCTGTTGGACCTTCTTGGGAACCTTCAACCAGGCCTAAATCGTCGACAAAAGTTTTCAATCGGTTCCAGTAACTGTGCATGTCGAGAACTTGAGCAAAAAATGTTTGCACAGTATTGCATTTCCAGTCACTTCACCGAATTCTCCACGACTCTGAGGACAGTAAGCACAGCAACTGCAACTAATCAGTAACTGAACACGACCCGGCCAAGGCCGTTCCGGTGCCACAATAGCCTTCGCAGCTGCCTTTGTCCTTGTAACTCTCGTGGACGTTGCCCAAGCTAATTGCTGCTTAATTCGGTCAAAGATCCTCAGTCGTAACCACCTCCGGGGCTTCAGCCCCCGCCTCGGACTCTGGATCAAACAGATTGTAGAGTGAAGGTGCCTGTCCAGCACTGTGGACAACCGGCGGATTTATGTTGCCTTGGCCTTTTTTTGCGAGCTATGCAAGCAGCACATTTAGGCTTGACCCTTTTGCCTGACCTGATTCCATGCCGCGTCCCAGGGGCCCCGAACTCACGTTCGTAGGGTCCTGGTCTGATATGGTGCCGGGCAGTTTCAAAGGTGATTGAAAAGAGGATGTTTGTGGGCAAAGAACAATGACCCAATGAGAGATTAAGAAAAACATATACCGCTGATAACCAATTAACTTCCTAACCAACCACCCCAAACAACCAAAACAACCAAGGTTAAACCCAGCTGCGGCTACCACCTGAACGGGCAGCGGCTGCTGGCTTTCACCACTTGAGCCAAATGTTAGGCACAGGGCCGCTGGGTGTGCCTAAGCCATGCCCAAGCTACCTAGCCAGACCTTAGGCACAGGGAAGGTGTGCCTAAACTGCGCTGACATGCTGACCCTATTATGAGAAGGACGTTGATCTATAAAGGGTACCATTTTATTTGGTATCCTTCAAATATCAAAACGGACAAAAATAGATAATTCAAAAATAGATAGATAAGCAAAACAAATTTCTTCAAAGAAATGAAGAATATAGCAAGTTGGAAATACGTTTTAAACTAATAACAATTACTTTCGAAAATGAGAACTAATATTTCATAGTAACAAAATATTTTAGTTTCATAATTCCATGATTAAGAAACAATTATCAACAAATATACACACAATTACACATGTATAATATTTTGTAAAACAATAAGCAAACTACAGAAAAAAACGGCTTTGACCCACAGGCTCAAGCGTATCCTTTTTTCCTGTGGGTGGGGAGTGGTAGGTGGGTAGGGGTTGGCTTCTTCCCGGCTCTTCTACGTTAGGCCCCCGTCTGTACTCGTGGGGCACAGGCTGACCTTCCTTGTCTCCACTCTCTCGGATGGCGCTGGCGCTGGGAAGGCCTCTCGATCGCCTCTGTCTTTGTCTCCTCTCTCTCTCTCCTCTCTCTCTCTCTCTCCCTTCCCTCACTCCATCGCTTTCGATGCGGTAAATTAAACCATGCATGTTCATCAAGTTTCGCAGATTCCTGCCACATTCAACAACAAGCCGTAAAGTCACTGACCTGCCAATTCGTCAGGGAGAACGGCAACAATGCAAAAAAGCATTCAAAACCAGTGTCATCAAAAAGCTTCTTCTAGGCAACGCTCACTTGCAATCACTCTTCGCATAACCCTTTCGGTGCACCGAGTGACAACACTTGTTACGACCAAAAAACACTCCGATTGCACCCTCTTTTTGATGAACTTTGCTCTGTTCAGCGCTGCATCATTTTTTGTCAATAATTTGTTGTGCAGCATGGTGCACTCACTTTGCAGAACTGTCCGTCACAATGATGATGACAGCCTTCGCGTGGACGGACGTGGGTCAAGGGCGCTACATGGTCCCAGCATACCGACCGTACCAACAAATGCAATGTGTGCTGCTCAGTTTAGAAATTGCCGACAATTATATATGAGTACCACTTCAAGTCGTGAACTTGAAAGTGTTTCTCCAGCAATGCAAGCCAGAGTTGGTATAGTGCAGGGTACGGCAGTTCTGCAAATTATTGTTCTGTGAAATGCGGTAGCGCCAAATCCTCCGATCATCAAGCATGGCAAGGGTATACAAGTCCTATCACATGTTTGACACTTTAACTTGAGTGCAAGTTGAAAATGGTGATTTGCTTTGCCATGACTTTGACCAAAGATCACTCTTCTTTTGCTTCCTCCATTTCATTCCGCTGTACAAAGGTCCGGTGCGTGTGAAGATCTGCCGGCAGGAGTTTGAGCAGCATCCATCCGAGTCCCAGTCAAGCCCATTCAAGACCTTCATTCCAGGTGCTCGCTGAAGGAAGCAATGTATGAACAATGCGCCACTGGAACCTTGTCCCCTAAGAATAGACACCAGCAAAGCCTGCACCAGATGTCAAGTGGGTGCAATTGCAATCATGATCATAGTCGACGAATAGGCGTTCAGGATCAGCAACAGCCAACAACGACAACAACAGGGGGAGATGCTTGCCAAAAATACTCACGGAACGCCGAGAGGCATTCGCCAACAATTGCGAAGTTGGATCGTTGCCATTTCTGATCATGAACGAACACCAACAATGGCCACAGCGGTTTTGGAGTTGACGGCTCGTTGACGTTGCAAATGTCCGACTGATCGTGGCTGACCCTGAAGCCGATTAGTGGTCATGGCCCTCCAAGCAATCCCCCTTAGTAGAGAATCCATACTTCTGAGCCGAGCTGGGGTGTCTGACACACGGGAAAGCTGGGACTGTACACTACTCGAAAATCCGACACAAGGTGATTTTGGAAGAAATAACCAAAGAACTCCTGTTCGCTCAAGTTCTGGATAGGCCATGTCAGGTGACACAAATGGACCCTGCCCAGTAGCACACAGCTCTGTTCAGTTTTTGAAGGCCACCCTGTTGGCGGCATCTCCAGGAATAAATTTGATCAGTCGAAATGCCCTGGCACTGTTACAAAGGGACATCATGGGACTGATATTTAGCAGAGGCACGTGGCTATATGGCGAATGCTGGCTGATGGTGGTCGAAAATGGATAATCATGGGGAATGTTGGCTAGTGATGCTGCGTTCCTGTTCCTCGTTGATTCAGCGTTTATCTCCATGGCCATCTAGCAAACTGAAGGGGAAATACTGGCAAGAATGCACAGGCCAGAACGCTGTCAGAGTTTTTGTTGGTTGCTGAAAGCTGTCATACTTTTGTTCTGGCTAGTTGATTTGCTAGCTTTGCATATGCATAGATAATCATAGATCGATAGATAGATAGATAGATAGATGGATGGATGGATGGATGGATAGATAGATAGATAGATAGATAGATAGATAGATAGATAGAACAAATATCTATAGCAAAATCCTCAATTTATGTCCCCGTGTTCATGTGACTATTTTCCTGTTGCTGCGATGTCATGATGTCACGTGTCTCCAACTTGTGCTGCGTACTTTGCCCCCTGGGAGTGCCAAGTACTGGCCACATCTGGCTCTCACTGGCTGCCTTTCAGAACTCCCAGCCATTGCCTGAGCTTGGCTGATACTGATTCATGATCGTGGCTAATGAGGCTTAATGATGGTGAACTGAGGTTCTTGCAAAGTATGATGGTTGAAATGATGGAGAACTAAGATTAACTATATAGATTGTATAAAGATTGCCTAGGGTAACAGTTTATCGTAAACAACGAAAATGAATGATGGCTGGTAGTGCTGGTTTCGTGATGTTTCCTGTGTCTTGTTGTTTTTGGATGATCAGTTGTCAGCAAATATGATTCATATTACATCCCATGGTTCCCTTGCAATGGCCCACTTTCCACCATCGGCAGTTTTCAGCTTGAGACCTCCGCTCATAAGTTTCACAAAATCACACTACCCAGTCAACCACCAGTAACCACTACCACTAGCTGCCTGGTAACCACTATATTATCTCACTACCCTCGTGAAAATTATTGCTACATCAGCCATGACATGATTCTTGATCCAAAAATCGCCATTGGAAGACGTTTACCGCCATGGGCGTCGCTCAAGGTTTGGTGCTGCTTGAATCCATGCTGGCCGCCCAAATAGCGATAGCTGATTCACTGGTTAATGTTTTCGTCAACTTACCCGGGGCACATGTTGACCCACGTTGAAGACCAACAGAGGGCTTTTGATGGCGACCCAGCACTTCTCTTGGTTCACCTGATTGGTGAAGGCCGCAGTCAGCTAATCTTACGAAGGTCTGAGATACCATCCGCACATCCAATAGCTTCAATAGAACAGCTTAAAGGATCAAACTACCTCACCGCCTCTGGTGCCCTCCAAGGAACAGGAAGTTGGAGGTTGCTTCGAGGTCTAACTCCAAAAACATGTCGTCCTGGCAGAGCAAACTGTGAAGAACTTGGTTGGTGCGAGTCACCGCATGCAGTGACCAATAGTGTGACTGTCATGTAACGACCAACGCTGCGGAATACATTTGAATAGCACAAAAAATGTGAATCATGGTCCATGACAACCAACATAGTCACATAAGCCTGGCAACTGGAATTTTGAAGAGATAAAGGTATGAGAAGTATTCACAAGTCTTAGAACAAAGATGGATTGAATCAATTACACCCAACCAACGCATGTACCCAGTAAACCCTGTGATGGCTGATTCATAGGGACAATGACCGGTGATTCAATCATCAATGAACGGCCAAAGTTGAATCATAGCTGTTGGTTTCACATCAGGGTGACTTACATCGCTGGATGTCCCTTCTCATCACATGAGCACAGTCACATTGAACACATCCTTTTTTGTGAGCTGTTCCAGCTGCGCAAGCTTTGGAGGGTTGAAGCTCTCAATTAGAGTCTTCGAAGCAGCCAGTCTCGAGTCTTCAAAAAACGCAAATCTCTAATGAAATCCAGTTCATCAACACCTAAGGGTCATGAGTCATGACTGTTAGTCTCGCCGAACATCGGTGGGCCCAAGTTGGATCCAAAGATCTTCAGCCGTGCTGTGCCGTGCCTTGTAGCAGTGTTCCACCAAGGAATCCTCTGACAGATCGAGCTCACGGCGGTATTCCTTGAAGAGCTCCTGTCCCCCGCAGAGCCTCTGAGCCCTAGGTCCAAGTAGGTCGATGCAAACCCTGGGGTTCCATCCCAGTGACCTTGGATGAGTTGTAAACTCATCTTGTATTCCCTAGGCTTAGGTCGAAGGGACCAATCAACAGCTGAGGAATCAGCTACATTGAGAATCGAATATAACTGGTTCAAAGCCAGTGGAGGATTATAGCCTATTGAAACAAGCATGTGATCACTGGCCCGAGCTTAAGTGCATCCCCAGTGCTGAAAGTGTGGGCATCAAACGTCATGGATCAGATGGGATCCTCAGTGGGGGATTCCTCACTGAAGTGGGAGCAGCACCAATAAAGAAATCTGTTGAACAAAAAGAGCGACGGGCTCCAAACAACAATCCTTGCGCAGCCCTATCATTGTCGCCGGTGGAGCAGTGTGAGCTGCTGACTGGATCTTGCCTTTTCCTTGAGATTGTCAGGTCACCTTTGATGGATAAGATCGTCCTAGACCTATAGATCCTTGCTATGTCTATCATTAAGCCCATGGAGAACAAAGCACCAACACGTGATATAGATTGGCATGGTCTAATAAATACGGTCCGGTCAAATCAGGCCGCTCACACACACACACAAGAACACAAACGCAACAGCACTGACAAGCGTCATGTGCGCATATATGACAAGAATTTGTGCAAGAGTAGGTGTATGTACAATATCTCAACCAATGATGAGATAAACATGCCAACCATGTCCAAAGATGCATGGACTCACCCGGTTCACAATAGGTCAAAAGCTTGTACCCCTGCAAAAAAACCATCGTTAAACCATAATTGTATAAAACATCTTGTTTATTAAACTTATTATCTTCCACTATCGATGGTTCATGGTGACCCATGACCACCACACAGGGAAGCACCAAACTCATCGCTGCCATGCCCCACCTTCATGGCATTTGACGCTCCCACCAGCTCCGGCCGCTGCTCCGCATTCAGCGCTTCAAAGCATCGACGTACAAAGACCTGGTGGCAATGGGTAATCTATGGCTAACTACCCGGTTAACTACTTAGTTACTCCAGTTAGTTGAGTCAGTTGACTTAGTTGAGTTAGTTGAGTTAGTTAGTTAGTTGGTGAGTTTGCTAGTTAATTAGTTAGTCAGTTAGTTCGTTAGTTACTTTGTTGAGTTGTTAGTTACTTAGTTAGTTAGTGAGTTGGTTGGTTAAGCGCTTAGTTAGTTTGTTCGTTAGTTAGTTAGTTCGTTGAGTTGGTAGTTAGTTGCTTAGTTGGTTGGTTAGTTAGTTGGTTGGTTCGTCAGTTGTCCATGGTGAAATGGTTGGTAAATTACGTTTATAGTACAAAATGGTATCTGACTAGTACGCAATGGTTGACCATAGATAGTGATTAACTCAAGGTTAGTCAATACTTAACAAGTGGACATGATATGTTTAATCAGTGGGTATAATGGTTTATCAATGGTTACTTAGTGGTTGACTAGTGGTTAGTTAATGATTATGTAATGAGTTATGGTTGGTAGTGTATGCATCAGTGAAAACGACCACTCGTGCCGTCTGTGCACGGCTCTACAACAAATCGTTATTGCATTAGGCGTTACTGTATTGTGAAGACCTACTACCAGTGCGCTACATGCTTGCTTCTCAAGGCCAGTAGATTTATGAGGTACAAACGGCACAAAAATGGAGGGCCATGGGCCGCGTCAGCATCCAGGGGTTTGTCCATAAACGGACCACTTGCTGATGGATCACTTCTCATCTGTCATTGAACATGATCAATTCCCTATTCACCACTTCTGGAATTACTCTAAAGAATCATCGCCATCCACCATTTACCAATGGATGTTCTGACCAGCCAGTATCTAGAGAAAAAATCAAAAGTTCTTATCCTGATGCCAATCAGATTCTATGAGATTAAGATGATGCTAAACATACTGCTACTCATCAAGTGATGAATTAAGAATCATCATCAACACTAACATACGTATACACACACACACGCATACATACATTTTTACGGACATGTATTACCATGCAAACTTACACAGGAGATGTTGAAACATAGGTCAATGAAGGTAATATTCAAAAACAATAAATATTCAAACACAACATGAAACTTCAAATAAATGTGACATATGCTTAAACATCTCCGGAATATTTGCAAACATATCCACCACATGTGTGTCAATAGGTGTGTTTGCACATTCCATTTGTGCCTACCATTCCATGGGTGTCTGGTCAGCGCCTGTGAGCTGAAGAAGTGCGCGAAACGCTCCAAGTACCTGTGCCAGGCACCGCGGACCTCCTGGGAAAGTCACTGGTGGAGATGAGCTAAGGCAGCTAAGGCACAGCTAAGGCTGCTGAGTACTCAACAAACCCAATGAAGAAAAATTGGGAAAATCAATACCGAAAAAGAGTATGCAAGAGCATTCAAATCGAACAAGCATAGTCCTATCTAATTGACTTGTGGTAGTATGTGGATGCAGCAGTGAGATTGAACTTTTGTATTTATAAATGCATGTTTTGCCACGCCCGCAAAGGGACATATGCACAGTTTATCAAATGAGTAAGTGTGTGTGTCAGCTTGGATGTGCATTAGAACAAATATGTGGCACATCATCCATGTGCTTCTGTTTATCATCTGCGCTTGCTTGCTTGCTTGCTTGCTTGCTTGCTTGCTTGCTTGCTTGCTTGCTTGGGTGCGCGTGCGTGTGCGCCATTGTGTCCCCAGGTAGAATGCAAAGGCACACAATGCTGTAACAAGGGCATGTTTATATCTTGAGTTTGAACCAGTGCTATGACAAGCATGACGGTTGGGATTCTTCATGGAGAGCGTCAAAGATCAGCGGGTCACACTTGATGCATTCGAGCAGTTCTCCCAGTGTGTAACGCGCTGCATCGTGGAAACTCAGCTTCTCTGCTACTTTGGTTGGTATTTGGGGTCAGGACAACCCATGATGTTGGTACATCCACCGGTTTGACCCACAACTCTTGGGGATTCATGATTCATGGTGAGAGAATAGTGGGATTCTTGGTGAGAAAAGTCGCCACTTAGCAGCAGGTGGCCCCTAGTGATGACTGAATCTGGCGCAACAGTCAACTTCCAACATAGGGCCCACCCCCAATGGAGTTCCACCCAGCTGCGTTTCGTTTCTCGTCGATTCAGGGGCTCCGGCGTCAAACACCCCATGAGCTGAGATCCACAGCCAGGACTACAAGCAGATATGGCTAGGATCCAACCCATGCAATTGATGCTTACGGACACCCAAGCATACCCAAGGGACCTGGAAAAATAGTGAAGATTGCAGGTGGACACTGTACAATCTGTAGAGTGCTTAATTGCAAGGGAATCAACCTACAACATCTGTTTGAGATTCAAATTTTGCTTTTGAAGGCCTAACCTCCACATGTGCAGCCAATAGTGCGTAACATAATCAACTCCCTGCTTCCTACCTTAGATCAAAAAAAAAAACAAACTGAAGATTGTTGGCTTTGTCCTGTCCTCTCTCTCTCCAGGTTTGTCCTGTCCTGATTGCTGTATTGTTAGGAGCCCATTTAGGAGTAAGAAAATCTCGAGGCGCAGCTTTGAGCCCTGGCTTTTGTGGATAACCCAGGGCTATGGCGACGATCTCATCGCACCTTTAGGTGCGGGCGCATCCACTCGCATGGCCGAAATCCGCCAGGAGACCAAAGTTGGTACAGGAGCCAGTTTGGATAAACAAAATTATATATATATATATAGTCTACAAAGTTGATAGAACTGGTATAATTATATAGCCTTATAGTTTTGGTACATCCATGATCCAAATCCAAACCATTTTTAATTTCAACTAGCCTAGTTGGTATAATGAATATACATATATATATATATACATATATTATATAGTGAGTCATATCTAGTATAGTTATAGGGCCTGGCAATCTCATTGATCATCTAATTGGTTTAACCATCCAGGAGGTCGTTGGCGAAGGCCGCAGTGCATCTTCCTTTGGAACATGCTGGGACTCGAAGCGTCAAGGGTTGGAAACGAGCACTGGCTCCAGGTCATGAGGTGACAATGTCACCTGATCAAACGGTAGTTCCTTGTATGGCAATGTTTGTCTGACAGTGTAAAATGGATGACATATGATGACATGTGATGACAAATGTGATCATGAATCTGATTAATCAAAGTTCAAAGCAAACATTACACATGGTTCATCTCGCCCACCTGCCAGCTCTTGACTTGCGAGGCGTGGCGCCGTTTTGGCAGCCACTGCCT
>VSDK01004282.1:245698-258447 GCA_009767595.1 Symbiodinium kawagutii | reverse complement strand
GCGGTGAAACGCATCGATACTCGCTGGTTTTTTTGCCACTGCACACACAACACTCATCTAATGCGTCCGTCTGTGTAGGGTTGAGGGAGGAGACAAAGCAATTTCAGGCATCGAACCTTCAATTGCCTACACCGTCAACATTTGTGCAGTTTTCGAGCTACTTTGTCATTTTTTTAGATCTTTTAAGATTTTTGGGAGCTGATTCGTGATGGAATCGCCGGTCGGTCATTAATGCTTTGATTCACATCACTAGTTTGATCGTGATACCACTATACCATCATACCTGTTTAGTTGGTGAACACCACCATCTCAAAACATCAATATGGCTGTTTCTGGTCAAACAGTTGTCAGAAATGGTTCGTATCCTATAGGGTCATATTCAAACGTTTGTATCCGCCTCACTGGTTGGCTGTAGTAGTACACATTTACCTTGGTGAATATGCCTTGTTATTCATTTGCTTTTGTATCAGAAGTCGGTAACTAGTTGGCATCTCTTTTAGTTGGCTGACATTCGATCATATATAAATTTGTATATCCTATTGAAATCCTATGGTTGGTTGCTACTATTGCTGTTCACATTCCATACGAAACGCACGCATCTATGGTATATATGTACCATGCAAATGACAGTTTGAATGAATATACCTATATATATATATGCATAGAAGTATGCATGTGTGATATAGTTGGTTGATATCCTACAAGGCTGAGAAGTTGATATCTTATATCTGGCCAAGTGTCAGCTTCGATGCCGACAAGTCACGGATCACCTCAGGAACTTTCAGCCTCGGTACACGAAGACTTGGGAGTGCCCTACCAGTGAAGCAGTGGAAGATTATTTGGTTGGTGGTTTCCACCCCATCTAATGAATGGTCGGTCCTTGGATCTCGTTGGAGTTGCCGGTTTGTGATTCTAACCCATCTCAAAGATATGAGTCAATCAGCCAAAGGTATGTATTTTTTGAACTAGTCACTATGACTATGTGATAAGGCACTTCTGTGCACCTAAGTGCCCTACAACTATATCCCCAAGAAACAATCAGACTGAATTATGATGACTATTGTGAGCCAGCCGAAGGAATCAGCCATAATAATGAAGCAACCAGTTTAAAAACACGGCTGAGAAAGTCATCCCTGAAGAGCTGTTAGTCGATTGGCCGATGCTCGCAGTGGTATTGCCATGTTCATCCATTGTGTGGGAGCACATGATCATATGAGGATTTTGCCATCATTTTTTTGTGTTTGGTAAGATGACTAGGTGCATGCGGCTGGCTATTCTGCATGTCCAACGTCACTCCCACTGCAAGGCTTTCTAGGCCTACGCTCGAGGAGGTTCAGCCACAATGGCCGTGTGATGCGATTCCAAGGTCCGTGGATACGACAAACAGTCACAAGTATCAATTAAATGGCAATGATCAATATGATCAGTTAATAATCCTTAATCATCATAGTATGATCACTACTTAATAGCAATGATCAATTGAACTAACCCCTGAAGCAATGATGGTTTTCTTTGATGGCTGCTCCGCAATCGCGACGGCGCCAAGCAGCTCTTGCCCGACCTCTTCCAAGATCTTCTCCATGGCAGCAGACACCTCTGCCAGCCTGAGCAGTGGCTGGGAACCCTGGGAGCACTTGAGATTTCCCAGCAACCAGGGGCAACCAGGTTCAACAAAAAATGTACACAGCTTGACCAAATTAAAACCTGGAAATTTGAACTTCTGCAGGGCGCAGGGCCGGGATCATTTCGAGTTAAAAAAACACGCCTTGGGAAGTGCAGCCATGGCAAGTTTAATCGTCACTTGTTCACGTGGGCACATGCACGGAATTTATACTCTAAGCAAGAAAGCCCAAAGTGTGAGAGCCAAGGTAAAATTTCTGAAGTTTGTCCCCTCCCAACAAATCAGCCCAATATGCTGTGGCAAAACTCCACCTGCATGCGGACAAGAAGCGAAAGTTTGTTGGAATGGTTCATATCAATTTCTTTGAACATCTGCATGCGCTTTGCCCTCAGGCTGTGACACAAAATGTTTAGATTCTGGGCAGCGGCAGCGCCTGTCCACAAATCCCCCACTCAAACTTCGAAACTTCAAGTATCTCTTGCGTGTGTCGCGTGGGAGCTGGACCCAATGCATAGGAGAGGCCTTCTTAGCCAGCCCTCCCCTAACAGAAGTACCTTCACAGTAAATAGCTTCTTAACCGACTACCTACAGAGTGGCTGGTTGGGAGCCGAGCGTCAAAAGGGGAACAGCTGGATGGGTTTGTCCATGAGTGGTGGAGGGAAGTGTAACAAGTAAAAAATAATATGTATAGTGCATATGTGTATATATATATATGTATTTGTGGAATGTTAAAAGCAAGAAGATACGTGTGTTTTACGTATATAATGTTACCCTTTGACTTTGGGTGCTGTGGGTTCTGCGCATCGACCCATGGAAGGTCATGAAAAGTAAGCAAAAGCGAAATGACTATGATCGTAGCTTGAAATCAGAGCATTAAAGGACAGCAAATCGAAAAAGAACCGCTGTTCAGTGGCGCCTCCAGATGTTTTGCAAAATTGAATCCGTTAAGCCACCAGGAACATCAGCAATTGGAGATAATGCATCAAAACATGGTCAGTCAAACTCCATCTGATGATCTTCAGGATGACTCCGGTAGGTCAGTTCGGCGTGATACCAATCTTCCGGAGGACAACAAACCGCCTGGTTTCAAATCAGACACTCTGCCCATCATTGGGCTTACTTGCTGCCCTGTAAAGATGAGCATACGGAGACAAAATGAAACGAATCCTTTGAAACACACCGAATATGGCCTCAAGCTTCTCCAAAGCAAAATAATGTAAAATGCCGCATAAAAAGAAAACCCTGTTGGACGAGGGTGAAACCAACTACATGTGGAACAGCTGTCGCTGAGTTGACGCAGCTGATACCCAAGCATTAGGTCCGTCCAAAGTGGGCTTCCAACCATGTTGGGTTGGCTTTGGAAGACCACCGAAAACAATGGACAGCTCCCTTGGACACCTGAGTGTATTCTCATGAGTGGTCGTTATATCGAAACTTTAAGCTAGGCTTTGGATGGTGACCAGCAGGAGACATGTCTAACATACCCAGTTTCTTCTGCTCTGGTGTCTTCTCGTACGGGAGCTTGGCATTCAGAGCAGCCCAGTCCTAGGCTCTGCCATGCTCTTGGTGGAAACCAGACGTGTACAACCTTTAAAACCCCAACAGGAACAACAACAACAACCACCACAACCAAAACAACCACAACAACAACCACCACCACAACAACCACCACCACCACAACAACAAGAAGAACAAGAACAAAAACAAGAACAAGAACAAAAACGAGAAAAACAACAACTGCAACCAACAACCAACAACAACGGCAGCACAACAGCAACAACAGCAGCAACAGCAACTACAGCAGCATCAGCAACAACAGCAACAGCAACAAACAACAATCAACAAATGACAACTTGTCATATTCCCATCCAGGCTCCTTAGTTTCCAAACCCTGAAGCAACACTTCTTAGGAATGATTCATATTTGCAAATCACCCCCAATAGCTTGCCAGAAATGGCTGGTGATTTGCCTTTACATAATGGCTGGTTGATGAACATAGATCTCTTGTCAGCAAAGGGCACCTTAAACAGTCAGGCTTTACCTAACGCTTTGCGCACCGATCAGTCACAGTAATCATCCTTTCTGACGATTCACCGCCACTATAATCATCAATGACTGGCTTAATACTTCCACAATGGCTGCGAATGATTAATATTCCCTATTGACCACATGCTTGATTGAACATAAGTGTCCATGGTCTGAAAACCACCATCATCAACCATCAGTATGAACCATTAACAACCATCATTTACAAGTAAAGTAAAAATCACTATGAGCCATTCTCAACCATGACCAAACATTAACCCCAACTATTCACAACCAATATTCGTCACTCACCATTTCACCATTCAACCACCATTTAACCATCATTTTGCCACCATTTTCGGCCTCACCACCCATGCTTGGCGCCGGTGCCCCCTGGGCTGCCACGCGGCAATGCCAACGGCTGGGGCCTCCGTCTTCGTCTCCGCCTCCTCGGTGGCTGCCTGTGAAGCTGCTGCTGGGGCAGCCGACTCGGCCGGCAGCTGGGGTTTCTCGGCCTGGGCAGATCAAGCCGCATGGCCTGTGAAATCTGAAAAATCTGAAGGACATCGAATAAAAAACAAGTAACTAGATTCTACAGATATAAAAAAAAAACAAACAAACAAACAAACAAACAAACAAACAAATAAATAAATAAATAAAAAAATAACTAACTAACTAACTAACTAACTAACTAACTAACTAACTAACTAACTAACTAAATAAAAAAAAATAAATAGAAAAATAAATTTACAAATAAAGACATAAATATATTAAAAAATAAATTTACAAAAAATAAATAAAAAAAAATAATAAATAAATTTACAAATAAATTAAAAAACTAAATAAATAAATAAATATATATATATATATATTCATATATACAAAATACATATACATACAAAATAAATATTGTATCGCAACAAAACTTGCGCGCGTGCCCAGTTTTTCCAGCAACATTTCCACAGAATAAGTTTGCCGAAGCTTAGCTCATGTTGCGGATTGGGGGGGCCACTTGCCGAAGGAAAACCCTTAAACCACACCACTTTTGGCATAGTTGCCGGCCCCAAAAGCACGGCCAGAAAATGGCCCCGAAAGTGGGTACGAAAAATCCCCGCGCCAAGGCCATGGTCATATTTTTCGGGCCGCCCAGCGGTCCCCAAAAAGGAGCCGCCCAACACAAAACGCGAGCCTTCGGAGACAGGGTTTGCAAACCAAAATGATCAGCATCGAAAAGCGCCGGTGTTGCAAGTCCATTCTTTGGGACAAACCAAAACATAGACGAAAAATTCGAAATGAGCAAACATGATTTTACATAGTAGACATACACACACACACACGTATATGTACATACAAATATATATATATATATATATATTTATGTGTAAATATACAAACATAGATAATCAAAAATAAAAAATCAATGTTCATTTGGTTGAACACATATCTGAAGAACAATCACACAAAATCAATTCTATTGACTCTTGCCAACGCCAGTCTTTAATTCTTTTCCTCTGCTTTACGGTACTTGTCCTGCTGACTTTGTTGTTGCCTCTTGATGGAGTCGTGATGGTGGCTTTGGCTAGATCGGCTTGGTGCTGCTGTTGTCGGTTTGAAGCCATGCAGGGACTTGGAGATGAAAGTGTGAGGCTTTGGCGCTGACTTGGGTAGGATTCCACTCTTGGTGTGGTGTAGGAATGCCAAGGCAGCACAATGTACAGAGGTATCACATTGCAAGGTTAGTATCAAAAAGAGCAGTTTTGCAGAACCCCTGAAGCTTGACAAATCGTTCCGAGGCACCTCGCTCATGAACCAACAATCCCAACATCGTTCAATGATTTGAAAAGCCACCTGGACAAACTAGGAATAAACTAGATTGGATTCCTTGCCATTGGCCCAACGGCAACTCCCAGTTTCTGCCTCCGCAGGTGCTGCAGCCGGCGCGGCTGGAGCCTCTGCGGGCTTTGCTGAGGCGCCACAACCCATGGCGCTGGAGGAGCTATGAGCCGAAAAAAGCTGCAGCACATGAGACGCCTCTGATGAAGTTGCCATCCATGAAATCGTCTGATGCGAACTTTGATGTTCTGTGAAGCTGGGTGCAAACACTGGATGATCTGGATTGTGGAACGGTCCATGACTGCCAGGCCGACATGGTGATCAAAAACAATCAATCACACGCTGAAGCAAACCATGCAAAAAAATCCAAAAGAATATACCACCAAAAAAAGCAAGCAAACCATGCAAACAAACCAAGCAAGTGACAAACATTCGACCAACCGAGCAAACAAACAAGCAAACACCAAAATACATGTATGACTGAAACTACCTTTGTGACAGCATCGGCCAGCCTGAACAAGTAGGTCGTCATAGATTGCCCCACCCATTCCAATATTACAAAGTGGTTACATATCTTAGAAACCATAAGGCCCACACAAACCAATGTTCACTTGGCAAAATCCCTGGCAATATTTGCGGATGCGTGAGCTACATCTGGGTCAGCCTCAAACTCATGCATCACCACTGTAAGCTTTGCGAAGTGCTTTCTACATCTTTCTACCGCCTATCTGGTCAAAGTATTTCAAAGTCGTCAAGTGCACCGTGCCTGCTTAACAGCTTTCTTCTCGGCTTCGCAGCATCTGCAGGGTTCACTGCCTGAGCATCAGCTGTCAATGCGTCAAAATCGAACCTACGTGCTACTATCTGTTGGTCCTGCAAGCGCAAGATAGCAGCTCCTCTGCCGATTAGCTCAACCGATGGGATGCCGTGCTCTGGGTGCACTATTCAATGAATACCACCCTCCGGTAGCCCCAACAAATGCAACTACCAGCTTGATTGTAGATGTTGATGATGGTGCTCATGGTCATGTAGCTGTCCACTTGGAAATGCAAATTCTCCTGGCGGCCAGCCACATCGCTGGAGGGTAGGCAATTTATTCGTTGCATGTTCTGAAGGGGCACTCGGCTCTGCACCACATAAACTTTCAGGGGTAGGAGATGTCAGCAGTCACAAAAACACCACAACAAACCACCACCACCACCGCCGCCGCCGGCAACAAATGACAGCAGCAACAACTGCAACAACGGCAGCAGCAACAACAGAACAACAACAAACAAGAACAATAGTAATAGCAACAACAAAAACAACAAAGGGAGCCATCGCAGTCACCAACACCTACAGGGAACCACCACAATCCTAAGCAATCAGCAACGAAAAGGCTCTCTACAACATGCAACAACCACAACTAGCAACATCTTCCCAGGCTGTTCCTCCAGCCTCGTTGGCAAAATGCCCTGCACCCTTGGACAATTCGACGTCCATGGCAGCTTCCAAGGCATAGATCGTGTGACCTGTGCAGCTTCTGGTGGGTCTCAGACATCTCACTGGTGGACTGGTCAGCCACAAAATGCATCCAAAGAAATGTGGCAAACATGTTCCACAAATAAACTTCTTGAATCACCCGCAGAATGCGTAGGCCTTCATTTTATGGCGTGCGAATGCCTGCGCAGCAAACCTGGCCCCGACTCCCCGACCACCGGACCCGAACCCGCTGGCCAAGACACCTGGAAGTTGGCAGGGCAAGTGACCCCCCAGCAGCTGACCGTTCGCCACGAGTTGGGGCCGTCCCTGCAGGGCCGGGATGTGCTGCCATCGCCGTCCGAAGTTTTCGGGAAGGCTCAAGATCTTCCAAACCTCCTCCAGGGTGGGCGGCGTCCGAGCTTCATCAACCGATCAAACAAAGTCAAACTGACCATGATACAAGCACATCAACGTCATTCACATCATTGATATCATCATTATCATCAACATCATTATATAAGATCATCATAGATCATCAGCATTGCAGTATCAGCATCATCAGCATCAACAACCACTGGACAGCTCAAGCCAGCGAACAAATCACTCACTGAATCACCTTGCACAACAATCCATTCAAAGGCGGCACCCTGCTGAGGCGAATGGATATCAAAAACATGGGTGCTAAATGTCACACTCCCATCAAACGTCTCAAACCCTCAACGCATGATCAAACAAACGATCGGCAATGCGATGGTTGGCAAAATTCGCTGATCCTCTGATAGACCTTCCCAAAAGTCCACCACAGGCGGAGCAAAGTTATCCTTGGAGAGCCGCCAATGGGTGTCATGGAGAGCCGGGTGGCAAACATCAGCCGATGCTCTCAGTAAAAAATGAAAAAGGTATCAAGTCCAATCTCAAGTTTGCTAAGCTGTTCTCGCGCAATCTCTCTCTCTCTCTCTCTCTTTAGCCCGCGCAATGTCTACCAAAAGCATTTCGCCTACAAGTTCAGCAGGTCGCTTCAAAAAAGTAGATATCGATGCGACAACTGCAAGTCTGAATAAGTCTGACAAAAAAGGACCAAAATGAACGCATACTACATAACTCGAAAAATATATCTTGAACGATGTGTCTGATATGTACACATACTCTCTTTTCCTATCCTCAAATGTACACATACATACGCCTAATTGAGTAAATACCTGTCCACGTCGACAAAGACATCTCTCTTCGCACATGTTCAATGCCCGTTTGCGTCCTCGATTCCCAAAGAACTTACCCACTTTCGTGTAGAAGTCTGCGGCCCAGTTGCCCAAAAGACTGGTAAGTGAGGCAGTTGAACAGCCAGTGTGCCTGGGAAACTGGCACACTAGGAGGCTGAATCTTGCTGTTTGTAAACATCTGCCATCCAGCAGTTTGTTGCTTTGTGTCCCTATCAAAGGGTGATGGTAGAGTCTGGTGCTAACCAACTGTGGACCAAATTTTTATGGATAATTCACGAGAATGCCATGAAACTTTCTTTTTTGTGTAAACAGGTCCGTGTAGATACATTGTGTGTGCGCGCACATTTGCGTGTGTGCTTGTTTGTGCGTGTTTGCATCTATGTAAGGAGTGGCAACTACGTTGACAGACTTAAGCACATATACATATGTGCAGAAAACGGCAATATGTTTGTATGGATATGTTCGTTGTTTTTTATGCGCAAATGATGCCTGCCAAATCAACTGATCAAAACCCGATCGAGCCATTCTCAACAAACAGTCGTCCAAAGGTGCGAAGTAGCTATGAGATCTATCGGGTCCGCGAAACCTTTGCTGCCCAGTAGCTTCCCAGCATAGCCACATACCAGTTCAGGGCGTGCGCCTCCACCTAAGCCGCCACTGGGGAAGCTGGTGCTGGTTGGCCCCTGCATCCCATCCCAAACTTTGGTTCAACATGCTAGGCCAGTGACAGTGATAAGCGGTCCAGGAATGATGAATTAGCTGCCAAACGAACTTCAACACCCTTACCATGTTCGCTGCTCATCCTGTCGTCCAGGATCCATATCAGTTGAGTGTGTGCACATACAAGCATACCCAATCTGAGCTCCACAATGCGAGAACCTAAATTTTAATCAGAAGGATGGCTGATTGTAGGTGTTGATGGCTGAATTTGCTCTCATTGATTGTCCGTGCTGCTGTTGTCTGTTGCCTTGGATGAAAAATGCAAACACACACATAATCACACATCTATTGAAGTTATCCTGATATATCCTGATATCTATATATAAGTTATCTAAGTTAGAAAAACCTTAACCTGCACTCCTGGCACAGCAGTTGACATATCACGGTTCCCAGTGACGTTTTCTTCCAACCACTTGGGGCATCCAGGGCGGCCACTGGTGCGCGCCCAGTAGAATCGCGCAGGCTCGGTGAAGGCCTCTGGCTGACCGTGGCGAACATGGGAGATCCATAGGAAATGACTTCCAAATCAGAATATTTATAATGGAAGTCATAGTAGTAACTATTTATAATGGATAACTATTAATAGCTATTAATAATCTACTTAGTTTTAGAAATAACATTTATATAGTTAGAATGGATCCGAATATAAAATCTAGTTATCACTAGTTATCTAGAAATCAGATCTGAATAGTTCCATAAATCTCTAGAATTCTCTGGAAATTATCATCACAGAGCTAGAGGGTGTATTGATATGGATCTGCCATTATTCATTCAATATTTCTGCGCATAAGATTTTTCATGCTGAAAAAAATACATCTATGTAAGGATGAACATGCCAACCCTTTTCATGCAAATTCATGCACGCCGGCGACCAGAACCCAAAGATTCCCAAAGGGCAGCACTTCATAAAGTTGTGACTTAGACCTTTGCCGATCAGTTCTTCACAATCAAGTGCCAACCGCATTGCTTGCAAAGCTCTGAAGCCAAGGCTTGCTCTTTGTATGCATCCATCCAGTGTTCCAGGCACTTCCTAAGGGCATCACGAAAATGTCTGAACAACTCAGCGCTGCTCAAGAACCCCTGGACCCGTGACTCGGGATTTGGATTTGAGACATCTAATGTGTTTGGACGCAGGTGAAGTGACACTTCCACAAAGCGTAGAATCAACCGCATCAAGTTACCAACATTTTGTGTTGTTGCTGATGTCATCCGTGAGAATCGAAAAATTCTTGGGCCATGCCAAAAGGGTGATAATGACAAGGATCCAAAACGTTTGTCGGGCGGAGGGAGTCGTGCCAGCATCAACTTCGGAGTTCCGAAACATCAGGTCTGCACACAGCAGCACAAGAAAAGAGAAGGATGTCACCTCAGTGCATCTCATGCAGTTTCTAATAAAAGCGAGGCATTTCCAGCAGGATAGTCTTGCCCTGTCTGTCAAAACGAAGTTGTTTAAACAATTTTGATCAATAGGACAAAGGGAAAGTTTTTTCCCTTTAAAAAACTTTGTCACAAATTCAGTTAATCTCATGGTACTGCTCAAGAGGTGGGTAGACACACCCGTAAAGGAAGTTTCGGGTTGTTTTAGGATCACACTTATGACGCAAGATGTGCAGGTCCCGACTCAGTATTTCCGTGATCAGCGTTTTTGTTTGCTACTAGGCTTGATCCAGTGATCCAGCAAGTTTTGGCAAGGTGTCAAACAAGTCTCAGACATGACGTTGAAAATCAAAGCATTGGAAATGGTTTTTCCAAAAGAACGTCTGACAAATGAGAGGGGTTTGCTTTACCAGAGTGGAAAGCATTGATCTAGCAAGTGTTGCCCATATAGCAAATTCATTTTTTGTTGTAGAAACCATGCTGAGCAAATAATCAATGCAGAAGGTTTTTCAAAAAATCAAGTGCTATGTTTCACCCAAAGAAACGGATTCGATTCCTCCAGTACTGCCGTGACCTTCCTGTAGCGCAAAGGAAAACAAACACATCATCCTACGCTGCCTATTGCTTGCAAAGGGGGCTGGGAACCTCATCATTCACCAAACAATTGAGTCTGGCGATGGCATCGCCATGAAGATCCAAATACATCTTATGAATGTATTGACTCAGAATGACTCCGAAGAGAAGGCTTATTTTCCATCATCCAGCCGGAACAAAAGTAGCCAAGGTGGTGCCCCCAGCTGCTGATTAGCTATAGGGTAAGTATTGATCCCACTTCTAACAGGGCCAACCGATCCACAAGAAGCCACCAGTTTCACCCCAGTCAGAGCTTGTGATTGACCGAATCTTCGGGTCTCACCTGGCAGGATGTCCCGGCCACACCTGCACTTGTGGGCATGCGAGGCCGCGCTCAACGATGGCACTGAGTTTCAAGGCGCAGACGTCGGGCGTCGCCAGAAAGCGCAAAGCCAAAAGGCAAAGCCTCGGCACCGTTGACGTTTCAGGGTCCAAGAGTCATTTCACTTAGCATACAAGTGATGGCTCCTTGGGGACTGGCCGAGCTGTTGTGGATTTCGTAGCTCAGCAGACTCCCTGCAGGCCTATTGTTGTCTGCTTTGTTTCTTGCAGCGCCTGCTGACCAAAACATATGGACCTAGAACATTCAAGGTCTGGCCCCCCCAACTCCCACACAAGCAACGTGAAGAGAGGCTTCTTCCAATCCTCCAAGGACATGAACACCTGCAAATTTGGCATAGAACCCCAGGGAAGAACAAGGAAGCAACAAACACGTGCCTTGCTTGACCCCGAATGGCCACTACTGTTCCCAATGCCCATATATCCCCTCTTGCACGAGCCAAAGAGGCCAGCTTTTTTGGCAGTGGAAAGGATGCTTTGCCCAAGGCTAAACTAACAAGATCGAGCAAACAAGTTGGAGTGAAATCTTGCAGGTGACCTTTTCAATCTTCTGGTTGGTGGATGTTGGTGCTGATAAGTTATCCCAAAAATGCAAGTTAAATCTAATTACTGCAATCAGCCAACCATCCCAAATCCACCAAGCCAAAAGGCTACAGCCAGGCAACCTTCTAAGGTGACTCCCTAATATCTCTAATGGTAAACACCAACGACAAGTCGTCTCCTTCCCAGCCTTGTTCAGATTGTGCTGGATGGGCTGACGTGTAAAGCGATCTAACTGAAAGTGGCATCTCCCAACATTTCCATTCCTGGGCTGCACAGCTGAAGCATCGCAATTCTTGTGCCTGCTTTGCCCCACTTTCCGTGCCCTGAGCTGACTTGAAAATGACAGGTAGCGAAGGTGGCATCGCTAATCACTGACAACAAACATCAACAGGAATTGCGCATTGAATGGCGTATGTTAATCGAATGCATAGTGCACAAAACACATCTGAACTAATGCGCTTGCAGGAAATATTCAAAGAAGTACTCATCTAGAGCCAGAGGGGCAGTGATATCTACTTTTGCGGGATTCGTGGACACATGCGGCACCAAACATATCCTGCATGCTTAGTATGCGACACGCATCTGACAACCCTGACCATGGAAAATTCAGAGAATCAAAGAAACACATGTGACACAAATGGATCATATCCTGGAGAAGCACAAGTTGAGGGCAAGCATCTCAGCACATTCCACCAAAGATGTGTGCAAACGTAAAGAGAAAAGCTGGTGACGAACCCAGGCCCAGGTTGCTTCAGAAACGAGCGACGGCAGCAGCAGCCAACGCAGAAAACATTTACAAAGCACTAGCAATCGCTTCACAACATAGTCTTTCATGGCTGTTTGGGCATTGGCTTGTCGACTTGCACCATCTGAAACACCTAAACACGATGCCACGTCAGGCATCAGTTCACCGCTCTTTTGAGGGAACCACCTGAGATCCCCCAACAAACACAACCAGCAACACAACCACAGCAGCA
>VSDK01004282.1:208727-245326 GCA_009767595.1 Symbiodinium kawagutii | reverse complement strand
CAGCATTAAAGACAAAAAACATGGGAGTTCTCCATTGCTGCACGCTGGATACTTGATCCACAAAGAAATTTCTTTCACCCTACAATTGGACACAATTGGTTTTTTTTTGGGGGCCTGCAAGTTTGACTGGTATCCAGGTATCCAATGATCCCCCGTCCCAAAACGTGGGACCTACGCTACATCGACTTGGGCTGGCCTCCCAAGCCTCAGTTGGTTTCATACATGAGCGATCATGAGCGTACTACAACTGTGTGATTCAAAACGAATGTGCATACATAATTGAATAATTTTGCATGCGTATATAGACAATAAGCATGTGCCTTCCGCACGAACAACTGAACCATGACCTTGCAGTGTATCCAGCCACTTGGGGCCCCACCCTGCCCCACCCTGTGGGCCAACCTTCCGTCAAGTTTCAGGCTGTAAGCGTAGTCAATGAGCCCCATAGAAGCTGACATGAACAAACCATGGCCACCTGAGTTTCCGGGGGCCCTCATGGCCATGTCTGTGGTTTCCGGCTTCGCGATCCAATTTCCACCGCCAAAAAAGTGACTTATAGTCACGTATTCCTTTGGGTTCATATGGCCGCTGGCCAGGTCCGTAAAGGACATACCTCGCATGTTGTGGGGGTCATTCTTGGTGCCCTGTCCCTCCTTGCCGCCAGGAAACCTCCTCGGATCACTGCCAACTCCTTTCAGCTGGATGGTGATGACATTTGACAATCACTTCAAACTCAGAAACCAGTAGCTCCCCAAAATATGCTTGGCGTTTCCTGTGATCATGACAAAGTCTCATAAACCAAGCACATTCATATTCTCTGATCATGGTCGACATCATCTTATGACCCTGTTGGATTGGCTCCAATTGTCCACCGGATGCTCACCGTTCCAAACAGCTTGGTCAACCTTACCATTGGATCTCCAGAGTAACTCCGACGGGATCTCATGCGAGTTCGTTTTGACTAGCTTTTCTTTCCACGACTTGGGCGAGAAGTGAATCCCCTCACACATGAAGAAGCTTTAAACACGAGAAGTCCAGCATGATGGCATGGGAGGCGGTTCCACAAGTCAGAGCGTTTGGCATCTGAGAGGGAACAACCAAAAAACATATGTTCTGGCATTTTTCTGGCTCTGAGGACCTCCGAGGGGAAGGAACAAGTTGGTAATTAAGTGGGTAGTGGGCAAATATGGGCAAAAAGGCCGGATTTCAGACTGCACCAAAAACTAGCACCAAATTGCAAAGAATCGGTTTGATGCGGCCAGAGCCACATTGGGATCTTGTCAATGTTGATGTTATTATCGGTGTTTGCTGCTGTTTGTTTGATTAGTTTGCTTGGTCCCTGGCTGCTGCTTGTTGCACTTGGTGCTGTTGCCCCACGAAAACCACCAGCAGCGTGGTGTGTCCTCGGCACATACCGCCATGATCCGACGAATGGCATCCAACAGCAAGGTGCGGCTCATCAAACCTGTCGAGCTCTGCAGGTCCCTCGAGAAACGACAGATGTCGAGTGGTGAACGGCTGAACATGAAGATGCTGCATGAAGATGTTATGTGCATCTACATGCTACATGCGAAGCATGCTACGTTCTAAGTTAATTTTTTGTTAGGGAAAAGACTTGATGCCATTTGTCCTTGAACAATGCTGCACTGCACCTTGCATCATGGTACAAGACAGCTTGGCCAAGACGAACCAGAACGAACCAGCAATCAAAACGAACCAGTTGTTCAACAAAAACGAACCATCCCCATTCTTGTTGAACAACACTGCAGTTCTCTGATCAACCTCACTGCAAGTTACAGCTTACGATGATCAGGCATAGTCTCCAAGGCCCGGCGCTGCTCAGCTCACAGAGGCGTAACAACACGAACCAGGCCCAACATAGTGGTTTCTTCAATAGCGGTCCTTTGCAATCCCTTAGCATTGTGGATTTTTGCATCAATTGAAGTGATGAAGCAACAACCATTTCAGTTATTCAGAGATAACTACGTATGCACATACTTCACTTTTGATCTCATATAACAGTTTTTCAATGTTATTCACATTCAATTATATACATGTATGGATTTGATCCCAAGCGCATATATGCTCTATTCGCAACAGACCGTGCCCGACCTGGTGAGACGCAAATCTCTTCACTCGCCCGACGGTATTCCTTGGATTGGCAGGGGGCAAACCCACCGCCTGGTGTTGTATAGCGTTGGTTGCAGCAAAAAACATTCTTTGTTCAGTTGCCCGGACAACAACGACGAACACAATTATATGAATGAACTATATCTTGATTTGATCTTCACCACATTTCATGGTGACTGGGAGGGAATATGATGCCCTCAGGGTTCAGCTGATTTTCCAATCAAAAGACCATTGTTCCGACTAGCTCGGACCAGACCATTAGCTTTGTAAAGGCAACAATACCTACTCAAACACCTGTGCCTTCTTGTGCCACCACAACTTCAGCTCAAGCCAGGACGGCTGTAAGAAACCTGCATGATGCTACAACATGTTTCTTTTGTTTAGGTGATCATTGGTCACATAAGAGCATTTGGATACATTTAGATCTTTGAGCAGAATTGGGACCTGTTCAGCCATCCTGAAAACAGTAACACACTACGTAGTTGCCGTGCTAATAATGGTCACTTTTCAGATGGTTCAGAGGTACCGCCATTTCTGGACCGGCAACCCCGGGGGGCACCTTTCGCCCGAGAAACTGGCAATGGTGGTCGCCACACACTCCACTGCTGCAGGAATTGCTCGTCCGACCTCGGCCGGGGACCCCTTGGGTGGATGGTGAAGTGACTGGGTATGGTGAGGATCTGAACCTCAAAATCCTGCGCGTGAAAATGTTACTTTGCAGGGTCAGAGATCTGGCCATGTCTCAAAGATGGGAACATCTAACAAATTCAAGCAAATTGAAGTTTGTGTTGGGATGAGATTGTCAGATACCGCTCCCATATGTGGAACAACAGTACTCAAACGCCATGTGTGATCCTACCAGTGGTATCAAGTATGTATAATGATAATATCAGGCCCAGGATGGCCCAGGTGTTGATAGGTGTTGCGCTCCACAATGCCGGAAATTGCAGTCCACATATAAGATTATGCAAGCTTGATACGAAAGCACGCGGACACAAACACACATATGCATACTTGATGCATAATTGATGCAGACTTGCTGCATACTTGATCATACTTGTATATGCATTGGGTTGTGCAAATGACCATGACTCCAATGACATGTGTATCCATTGCTATGCATAGATACTATTCAGCAAATACCACCAGAATTCACTAGGCCGTCAACCTGCATATAACTGGGCCACTGGCACCGGTGGTGGTTCAAACATGTTCAAACTACCCAGCTATCCCAAGTCGGCATCGCTCCAAGCAACATTCCGTGCAAGTTCTTGAGGTAAGCGCAGCCTGTCGAATCCATGCGGGACGCAGGGGTGCCAGTCTTTTGGCAGCTGCAGCACTTGGCGACCACCTGGGAAGTTGAGCACGCGAGTCTCCGGTGACATGGCCCGGGGACTCCCATGGAAACCGCTCGTATTGGCTTCCGAAATTGGCGCAGTTATCCCTCAAGGAGGCTCACATCATGATTCCCACCCCAAAAGTGACCCCAGATTCATCAAGAGGATTCAAGAGGAACAACCAAGTGACAACCAACAACAGCAACGACAAATAACGCTGCGACCACCGCCGCCAACAAGATGCGTTTACTTCCCTCCATTTCCATCTGACATCCTCCGGCAGGGGCTGTTCCGAGTGGCCATCTGTCCCAGCTCCAGCCCATGATTCGGATTCAGATGCCAGGCATGCGGCTGCCAGTGCTGACCCGGACGATTTCCCATGGCTCAGTTGTTTGGGAGATTGCTTCTGAAAGCCTGGAGACACTGAACCACTTGAGCATCAGCTATGATCAGCCATGATCAGCTATGATCCACTGCTATGATCATCAGCTAGGATCGACTGCCATGATCAGCTGGTCGTTTCAGATTTTGTTCAACATCGTCTAGATTCTCAGCAGCTGAAAGGTTGACCCACAGAATCCTGAGCTTCGGGATTGCTTAGCTGTCTACTTGGAACAGGTCGACTGAAGCACGACCAAATGGGTGTGGTGAGACGAGCTTCGTGAACTTGAACAACATGGATGATGTATGTGAAGTGGCACCTGTAAGAGATATGTTGTGAGTTTCAGTTGATTTTTGTTCCCAGGAACGTGTTCATGAAACTGGCACCATGAGCCTTCTCTGCAGCATGTCAGGTACAGCTGAGGGAACTGAAAAGAGCTGGAAGGAGAGACCTGGAGTGCGAAGCAGAGCATCACGGAACACCGAGATGTCCCAGCTGAGACCCCGAAGGCAGAAATCTCAGACCGAGCTCGTTTCCCAAAGCCCCGCCGCCTTCACGTCTCGCGCCTGCACGGTACCAGTGCGTGGGACAAGCGACTCCAATGGTTGCAGGTCACTGGAAAGTGGTTCCCTGGGTTTGGGCATGCGGTGGGTCAAATCAGCCAGTCGTTTGGCAATGTCTAGGGGAGCTCCCAGTGAAAGGGCGCACAATGCACACCTCTGTGCATTCGAGACAAAATTAAACACATGAATAAGGCGCAAGTTGTTCAACAAAAGGGGACATCTATACACAGCATGCACACAAACTTAACTCAATGCTCTGCTGATTTGCTTCTTTTTGTTTTCTAAAAAATCTATCTCTTCACCTCGAATATTTCATGGCATGGTTAGGAGTACGACCCCAACTACGGATGATATTCTGTTCCCAGTAGTGAACAGTATACAGATGTATACAGCTCTTGGAGGCGATGTAAGCTGTGAAGAGTTTGCTGCCGCCGCTCCCTTTTTCTTCCTCAGATTCCGAGTCAATCACCAAACAAGGCGACCCTGCCGGGCGCATGTCGCAACCTCGCGGCTCCTAGCGAGTGGATTCCCACTGGAAGTGTTCGGGATCTAGCCTTTGAGAAGGCCACGTTGGTGAAAAAAATCATGTTGGCACATAGGTAGGCTGGTCAATGTCGAAAAGTCTGGCATCACCAGTTACTGGCAAAGCACATTTGATGCGCTTTAACTATTCATAAGTACGGATCTGCTGTTGACACCCAGTAACGAAGTATCAGTACTTCCATCTCTGAGGGTGAATCAGCTGTAATGGGTAGAGTCACAGAGCTAATTCTGATAGGAAACCTCTTGCTGTTGGAGAGTGCTCCTCTTCCACAAACGGACCGGCAAACTCGTATCGGTGGCCACCAATCACTACAGGACAAGGGTCTTGCAAGAGTGAGGTGGCCATGTTTACAACTGATTTCACAACACTGCTACCGGAAACATGTCACCTTCTGTTCGACTCTTTGCTTCCCCTCCTGCGTCGCGCTTGCCTCGGAGTCAGCCGGCACTGCACCCGTTTCGCTCAGCCACACTGCATCCACTTCGCCTTGGAGATCGAAGGGCTAGGCTTAAGGGTCGCTTTAATGCGATGTGCATCGGTGATACCTTCCTGTTGATTGGTTGATCTGAGTTGATCTACGGCTTTCCATGTCCTGCCGGGAATTACCAGCGCACTGGGTAGTTGGACCTCACAAGCTACCAATCTACATCACCCTTGTCCTTCGATGTCCCTCCTATTTTCCCTACGGTGGATGTTCATGTGACGTGGCAACGGAACATGAATATCACCTGTAGACAGTAGACGCTGGCTCTTTGGTGCTGTCTAGACCGTAACGCTCATTTTTCCAACAGAACATCTCGTTTTCTACCACCAACTCATGTCAGCTATGTGTTCTTTAAAGCATCCTTTTGAATTTACCAGTGCCCCACCGCAAATTGCCCGATGTTGCCCGATGTTGCCCGGACATAGCCAACCAGCAACGGTGCGATGGCTCTCGATAGGTCAAACCAAGAAAATCAAAGATGTCCTGAGCAAATCTTGCTGGTGAGCACAGTTGGGATGAAATCATTGCTCCATCCCAAGTGAGGATTCAAGACCTGCAGATTAAGCGAACTCGCACAAGTCTTCAACCGAACTGTGTCCATCATACAGCATACAGCTAACCCCCATCATTGCCGGAACAAAGGTTCAAACTTTGACCACAGTCGTCGTGGCATTTGAAATGTCCGCAAGCTGGTTTTTGGACACGAACTGTGTGTAAGCTTTGGAGGGTTGGGTGGCAGTTTCCGTACAAGCGCCCGGTATCCCCCGGCCAGTTGCAACCTGATATGGAACAGGCTGCGCAAACACCGGCAACCCCAACCTGCAAGACCACCATCTATGATTCAAGATCTGAAGTGGAGTGACAACAACACACGCTATATACATATATAATTATATATATATATACAAAAAATCATAAATATAAAACTATATAAAACATTTTTGCAATTGCATGTAATTTCCAAGTTGTACTTTTATGGTTGCATAAGGAAATATCTAACGTGCACAATTGCCGCAAGCACATCTGGCTATGTACTCACATCATGATTGGCCACAAACATATATGTATATATATATACACATACATACATACATGTATATGTGTATATATATACATACATTTACATACATACATGCTCTTTTTCTTCAAATGCATGAGATATTTGAATGCCGTCAACTTGCATCCACATTGAATCATCCAAACTCCCAGTGCCCTGCGACCGGTCCTTTTCTTCCAGGAACTGCTGCTGCGCAATGGGTGGCCCTGTCCACAGCCGTTGGCCTCGCCCCACGCCCCGTGCGTGCGCCGCTTCGCAAATGCCGTGGTCCGACAAACTGAAGCCCGCGCGACGGGCGAAGAGGCGCATGGAACCTCGGAGCTCTGGTGGCGGGGTTGAAACAGGAAGGAAGGTCATGGAAGGTCGGCCGGGAGAGTGGGAGAGCCGTCCCAACTGGGAGTCCAGTGGCTTGGAGAGAAAAAACACAGCAACAACGCAACAAACCGATGGTCATGACGGATGTCATAGGGCTGTTCTCCTTTACATGGTACTAGCCGTTATGTGTGATGGAGACAAACGGTGTCACGGTTGGGCATTGTGGAAATCTCAGCACATGGAAGGTTTGCAGCCCCAAGCGAGAATCAACAAATCCTTTTAGGCCACTCATTGATGCACCTGAGCGTTGGCAGGGCATTGGGATCAATTCATTTTATGTAGCCGTGAAACTATGACTGGCAATCATTCCAAGGACTGGAATCCTGTATCAGGAGTTTCAGTACAGGTGATTGGGATAGACCAAGCTGGATCATCCACAGGACGTTCAGGAAGGGATGAGTTCGCTCTGGCAGAAGTAGACAGAATCCTTGAGCACTTCAGAAGTACATCCCATGTTAGAAAGCCAAAGCAATGCAATTAACTGCAACTACCCTCCGGTAGACTAATTTGGAAATGGATGATCACCCTATTTCAAAGGGAAACCCTGGGAACCAGCTATCAATGGTGGATTTTCCGTGACCAGGTTAGCCTACAAGAGGGTAATTCAACAGCTGCAGTGATTTGCAGTGTTCTGAAATCGAATTACACTCCACCAACAAGAGCATGATTTATGGTCAAATAAGAGTGCTTGAGCATTGGCCCAAACTGCTGCTGGATTGTTGCCATATCATATGCGAATTGACGGTTGCCATGAGGTCCATGCGTCCTATCATATTCCGTTCATCACTGTGCGTGTTCTGCAGTGGTATGGATGCAATTTTGAGCTAACAGAGGAGGGGAAACAAAAACTCAACTCCCTCACACAGTCAAGCAAACCAGATCATTCAGGAACAACACGTGCATGTATATGTGAGTGTGTATACGCACATTTGACAGCAATTGCATACTTGATTGTATCATTTGTGGACCTGTATCGGAGTCCATTCTCCTTTTACGCGTTGACAAGCCAATCCTTCAAATAGCTGGAAACAGCTGGAAATCATCAGAATCATCCCTAAAGAAAATCTGTCAGTTCAAAAGCCCGACGCCACTAGGTCAACGACAATGCCACTGGGTGCCCCGGCGGTTGAAAGGTCCCGACCCTGTGAAGGATAACAGCGCGAAAGGGAACCTGGAAGGAGATGGGGCTGGGCACTGGAACCCGAGGCAAGCAGCTTGCCCCATCCTCAGCTAGCAAGCCCTAGTGTTGAAGTAACCCCAAAGTGACAGGGTTCTCAACCAGCCAATTTGCATGATGGTGTATGAACCGATGCTTTTTTGAACAAAAACAGCTTTGGCTGATTTTTAAATTTGGTTCTTGGATGGTGAATGGTGGGCTGTTTCTTGCACAGTGGCGAGAAATGTCTCTGTCCAATGATCAGGCCGCGCTACTTCAATTGATCTATCTATACCCATGCGTATCATTAAACATATACATATCATACACACATATATGGTCTAGCTGATCCGAAATTGGATTTCTTATGTTCACCCAGTATTATCCACACCCAAAAAAGTACACAAACCTAGGCAACCAATGAGTTGGGGACACCTCTAACCGTGGATTGTCGGCCAAATTTCCAGAACTCATGGCAATCTGGATGAGATCTGTATCCTGCAAACCGATTTCTGATGCCTATCACCGTGCACAGGCAAACAAATGGGCCCACATGTCAAAGCAAAGTAATTCATGCGTTTGCGACATGCGTTGTCGATGTGTGCAAACATCCCACACAGCACGTCATTGGAAGCTCCGAAAAAGGCCAAGAGGCTCCACACGCGGGTGCACCTCGAGCCGAGAGGCAGTGAATAGAAATAAAACATCGATGGCCCGCAACTGTGCAACTGTGCCAAGGTTGATGGATACTCCATGATTCTCCCAAGCATATCCTAATGCTTCTTGGGAAAAAAGTCATTTTTGGGGGCAGTCACTGAAGGACTCCCATAGACCTGAGACCATGAACAAAGGAAGCCCCCAATCCAATAATTGTGTTGCAACCAACCAATTGGAGGTGCCTCCATTCAGGGAAACACCGGCCAGCAACTCCCACCTTAGCTAAGCCTCGGATAAAGCAAGTATATGATGGTATATGGCGAGCTGGGTCACTATTAACCAACCAACAAGGGGGGGATAATAACCACCAAAACCATAGGGCAAACAATGATTAATGATAGGGAGCCAGCAGTACAGGGTTTTGACCCACCGCCATATGTGAGAAGCGCCGCACGCCCGCAAGGAAACCCGAAGAGTCTTCACAATCGCTCATCAATTTTGATGTCGTTGGTTTCCTATCATCTCAAAATTCATGACTTATGTTCATCTGCCCAACAATGTGTCAATACTCCAGAGACAGGCAGCTGTCTCACAACCCGATGCATTGATCCATGGGGTTGGATCCCAACAACGTTGCCTTGCCAAGACCTTAAAGTTACGCAACAAGATCAAGAACCTGCACTGGTCACCCGGGACCAAAAAAAATTAGGCATTTATCACATCACATGCTTATACATGCACATATGCAACTGTCTGGCTCATGCCAAAGGGATCCAACTTGGCTGGCCTGAAACTCCCACCCAAAATGAAACGAGTTCTCCACCAGGTGCCACCATCAGCGTCTGTGAAGGTTGAAAGCAGTGCAACCACTTCCCCTACAACCATCATTTTACCAATGATTCACCCTGGAATTCAGCATCACTCGGCGCACCTTGATGTCGATGCGCCGATGCAGGGAACGAACTTTGCACACGCCGAAGTAGCACGCAGATGCGCTTGGACGTTGCTCGTCGCCCTCCGCCGCCGCGTGCCTGTGCCGCATGGAGATGCAGGGCCTACGGGGATTTCTTTCATCCCCTGAAAGTTTATTACAAAAACCACCGCCATCCCGGAGGTTCAGCTGGAGGCAGGGGCTGCCCCAATGTATTCTGTTGTATTCTGATATCATTGCCTATGAATGAACAAAACTGAGACTTAAACATTTTGGAACTGTGGTCCAGGCTCGCATCGATATGTACAAGGGGGGGTTGAGAACCGCTGGATACGACCCTCTTGAACCTTCCCAATGAAGAAAAACAGCAACGCACCAAATCAATCTTTGCTGATGTATCTGTTGCTGTAGCTGGGGTTCTTAGATATCTCTTGTCAATATTCTTACTATATCTCTCTCCAATCATTTCCTATCTATGAGCCAACATTGGTGGTTCTGATATGTTCTGATCCTGCGTCATTCACCGCCGGCAATGCTCAACAACAAATATAGCCATCACGCGCGAGCACCTTTTTTCCCAAACTGCGTGTTAAACGAACCATTGCTCAACCAATTGATCTAGCAGTTGACGACTCTTCACCAGCTCAACCCACTTAAACCCAAAAAACAAACACAAACAACATAAACCAAAAAACCAAAAAACAAACCTGCATTAGCTACTTGCCATAGGTCAATAGACCCACGTTTTCATCCCACAAATCCATGAGGCCGCTGGGCATCACCCCATGGGAACCATCCACGGGCCTCGCCTGGTTCCCTTCAGGTCGTGCGTCAGCACGCCTTGGCTTCGGAGCTCCGCCAGCAGCTTCTGCAGCACCTCTGCGCAGCTGCCCAGCAGCTGCTCCTGGCGTGGCAGTGACGAAATCGCCAGCGAAATCAGCAGCGAATATAATCGAACAATAATGGATAATCACCAACAATAACGGTTAATGAAAGGTGATACATGGTTAGTAACCAGTATAATCATTAAACACCGTAACCAACAATAATAGCCAACAATCACCATGAACAATCATCAGCTATAAGCAAATTGGTGAATATAATCATGAATAATCAACAATAATGGGAACAATAATAATATAACAATAATGGTTCATAGCACCAGTGATTGTTGGTAACAATTAATCAGTAGCAATAATGGAAACCAACAACAATTGTTATAACCAACAATCAGCCAGTGACAATCAGTGCTTCTGATCCTAGAAAAAACATTATCTAGATATCTGTTTGCGGATCAAAGATTTTTACAGGAAAGTTGAGGGATACATATACTGTGTGGCTAAGAATGATTCGGAGATCTTGGTGGATGAGGAACGGGCCAGTTCCAGGGTTGCATTAAATTGTGGGACCTCACTGAGCAGCACTCAGGATGACCACGATGAGGGGGGGATGAACGGCCCTGAGGCAGCGACTTCAATGGCCCATTTTATCTGACATCCTATATATACTTTTGTATTGAGGCCAGCCCCTCACCCAAGAAATCTTGATTTCTTGGCTGGGCCGCGTGAAGCACAATAGATGGGGATAGCTGCAGCTGGGTGGACACACATGATAAGAACGCTCGTAGACTGGATTTTTTTGAGAAAACTTACTGATTCACAGCCCTAAATGCATAACTGTCCACCACATGAGGCAGTTTACCCTCGTAGTAGCCAACCAAGAAGCGTGTTGAATACAAGAAAGTTACTGTACCATTTTACCAGTCTAGCTCTTCCACTAGCCTGGGGAATCAGCAAATAGGCTGCAAAAAAAACACAACTGAGATCAACTGAGGCTATTCCCTTTGAAGGTCAAGAAGCATACAGCACCCCCCCCAAATCAGTCCACCCGTGCTGTCGGGACGCATCTTCGTCAGTCCGAGCGCACAGAAGCAGGTCAACGTCCTAATAGCGTTCAACCAGGTTGCGTCATAAGTCCTGAAGTGTTGATTTCAGGAACAAATGGTGTGTTGGTCAATCAGATCAGCCAATATCAATAAAGTAGATATCGAGATCTACAGTTTGGATCATCTGATAATCAGTACCAGCTGAGATGAATCATACCCCAATGGGGTCCACTTAATGAGTCAATTGAACCTTCTGACTATTTTTGCAACACCTCCGGCCTGCATTAGGCACAAAGAGATGTGTCAAAACCCATGCAGCACAAGGCAGCAAATGATGGTGTGCCTTGCCCACGATGGAGTGATACTCCAAAGAGACTCTGAGGTGCCCAAAGGCTCTTTGCTGCTGGTGGTTTTGAGTCCGTCTGATTTACCAATTCCGTTGCAACAACCAATGCCCAGTGGTTCAGAACCAAATCAGCATCGACATCAGCCGGTTTCATGTACCAATTCCAAAAACCATATTCTCAATTATAAGCCATCACCCTGTATGCTGGAACTCCAGGTATAGTTCTCAGTGCTAAGCTGGCATATCATCCATCACCATCCATCACCATCCATCAGCCTTAAATTGACACTCCATGACACTCCTTTGCTGATGTCCGATCTTCTGGGACCATCACGAGCACTGGAACACTGGATGCCCATGGCCCCCGCTGAGCTGCCGCACCCCACACGTTTCTTTGCCACGGCGGTATGAGCCACAGGCCTCCAAGCGCCTTGGCGTGGACAGGTGGGCGTCCACGACTGTGCTGACCACCAGCTGGCACCGGGCAAAGGATGATGGGATACTTCAGATGATATATTCATTGCACATCTGAGCAATCAATATGTAAAAAACCCTGGGCACATCAGCTCATCCTCACACGCCACGGATTGATATGCAAGGAATATTAAGGAACTGCTGTTCAACAACCATTTCACCACTCAACCATCATTTACCATCTTCTTGACTGCCATGCAAACACAGCTAAAAGTCCTCGTCAACCACAATCATTCACAAAATTGACCATTTTCACCCATCAAATCACAAAAAAAACAATCACAATCACAATAGATTAACCCATCAAATCGCCATCATCACTCAGAACAACCAGAAAACTCAACCATCAAATCACCAACATCACCATCATCCCTTGGAAACTTCACCATCATCACTCAGAACAAGCAACCTCACCATCCAATTCCTCACCATTTCACCGCCGCCACGTCACAGGCGTGCACCGTACCGGCGCTGTGCCGCGCTGCGCACGGCCTCCACGATGTCGTGGACCTCGTCGCGCGGGATGCGCTGAGCGAAGTCCTGGAAGAATTCCAGGCCGATGAGCTGATCCTCGGAACGAGAGCTGGGTTGGGGATTCAATGGTGGGGAAGTGGTTTCTAGTGGTTAACAAGAGCTGGTTAACATCTTGATTGATGGTTTCTAGTGGTTAATTATGGCTAATAAAGGTTTAGTGGTTGGTTAATAGTGGCCAATACTGGTTGATATCTTCATTGATGATGATTAAATAATGGTTGGTGAATGACTAATGGGTAATGGGAATGGGTAATCACTAATAGTCAGCAACACTGGTTGATGATTAATTAAGCTGGTTAATGATTAATGGGTAATGCTTAATGATCACGAACAGTTAGTGACACTCAGTGGTTGGTTAATGGGTAATGGTTGCTGGGTGGGAGTTGATGGTTGGGGGTTAGTAGTTGGTCAACCATCACTCATGGTGGATTAAAAACTGTAGTTGGTTATTAGAAACTAGAAACTAGCGGTCAATTCAGAGACTGGCTGATAGTTGAGGTTAGTAATGGTTGCTTCGTTAGCGACTAGAAACTGGCTGGTTCACATCTTGATTGATGGTTTCTAGATTATGGCTATTAATAATGGATAATGGTTGTTTAATGGGAATTTCATGGTTAAGAGCTAGTAATGGTTATTAATTAAGTCTGAACAATGATGGGTAAGAATCTTAACATCTTAACATTAAGCGGCTAGTGTGTTGGTTTCTGGTGGTTAGTAGTGGCTTATACACCAAGGGTAAATGTTTGGTTAATGATGGTTACAAACGGGTATCTTGATGGATGATGGCTAACAATGGCTAGTAATGGGTAGCAATGGTTGTTTAATGGTTGGTTAATTCGACTAGTAATAATTAGGTGTTACCCACTATGTACTGCAAAGTGACTATCACTAATGATACTTACCTATTGGTGACAGCGATGGTGGGCAATGACCATGGATTGAAAACAATGGTCCAATAATCTCATTGCATAGGGTCTTAGACGAACTTGGCCAGGGCTGGTCTCCAACCCAAGCCAACATTCAACAATCTGTGGCGCTGTCAAGATCTTATACCATACTGACTAATATAGAAGCACATCCTACATATATATAAAATTATATAAATATAAATAAATAAATAAATATAAATATAAATATATATATATATATATGTATATACATAATGACATATGTATATACATACTCATTTGTAAATATGAGTGAGAAAAACTGCAGGCAAAATGTGTCTATGTCCTTCAGCATATTGGAGAAAAATGCATGTGTTTGATGATCTTGGAGTGCCTTCATGTTGTCTCCTCAACTGGAGGCAACTGAAGAAAAACAGAAGGAAAACTAGCTGAGGATGGGAGTACGCATAGAAAGGATGGGAAACAGAACAATTCCAATGTATCCCATTCAGGCAAACAACATGGAAGCAAACATGACCCTTAGTCCGAGCGTGCTGAGGATTATCAATGTAATGTGATATCATGTAATTAACCATCATTGTTGGTTACTATCCGTTACTATCTCCTATTCTTCACCATGATTGACCCTGTTGATTCACCACATCCAACAAGGACAACCAAACGACATCATGTAACCCTTCTGATCAGCGTCAACTCATCGCAGCCCCTGGCCCCGCGGGCCCGGTGCCATGCGTCAGAATTCAACTTGAGGTGACCGTCATCCACTTGGCGCTGCACATCTGCCACAGTGCGGCAACCCATGCCGTACCATCTCCTGGCCATGGAAGACCAGGGGTGACGTCCCAAGCAAGAGAGATAAGGTGGGCCAGTAACCAGCTATAACCATCTATAACCTGGGTTATAACTAGGGTAGCTACCACTTGAGGTAGATATATTGCTTTCCGCACGGGGCCCCGTGTTGTCATTCTCTCAGCCCTGTTTGCAAGGAGAGGGTAGACATAACAATAGAAACCACCTAAGAAACCAAGCCAAAACAGGATCTTTCAGAGCTTCAGCTAGGACAAACAAAGTGCCATGAAATCTTCGCAATTCTTGGCGCCCACTGTTGCAGCTCCTGGCAGTTGTCAGTCCAACGCCCCAAATGCCCTGCAGTTCGTTCAAGGCTTTGGTGGACTCGTCCTCCTGGAACCCCAACAGTTGGGTGGCCCACTGACCAACCATGAGCAAGTCGATGAGCATGGTGAGCAATGTCAACCAGCAATGACCAGCAAAGATCATGGTTAAAACGGTGAACAAGCAACAACTGATGGCAACAACTATAGTATTCATGGCTATCATAGTTAAACATATGAACAAGCAACAACTAGTCATACTGATAGCAATGAATACCATCATTTGGTTGGAAGACTCTCGGTTCGCTCCTCTAAGGGATGTGCCCCTTTCAGGGCTCCCAATGGCTCCCTCCCAACCAACGCATGAAAAACAGGTAACAACTGGTGTTGCCCAGGCGTTGATCCCTGGTTGAACAGGGACACTGGGCATGTTGTGTTAGGAGGTCTGACACAAGGAGCAATAGATTAACCATAACCAAACATCAAGTGTAGATATACATATGGTGATCAATGTCCCAATGATGGCTAACCAAACCCAGAGTTCTGCAGCATATATATATATATGCTTTCCCTTTTCAATCATCCATCAAACTCAATTCTCACCAATTTCAAGCATTAACAGTCCAGCCTGGCGAAAAATGACGGCATGTGCTGTCCTGCAATCCTTCGACTCGTCCAATCTGCCCTTGCCGTGGGCGAAGCTGGAGACGGAAATGGGCATCATCACAGAGACATGACCTGTGTTTTTACCTCTGCTAAGTGCTTTTCCAAACTGATCCAGCTTGTTTACAAGCAAATGTTTAAAAACACGAATAGTGTTTTGGTTGAACATAAACAAGTCACATCTCAGAATCCCCTTGCGAAATGACAGAATAGCATCAAATGACTTCAAAATTGGCAGGATGCCTACAATTGCTCCAACGCGATGCTGAGCCCATAAGTGCAGCGCACCCCAGACTTCGTGATAGAGATGATGTGGTCCTGGTAGATGCATGAAACAAATAACTGGTTGATGGATGTTGATGGTTCTAAGTTGCAACTATCCTAAAAAAACGTGAGTGAACCGACCAAGCATCCCAAGCAATTGACAGAAAACATGATGATTGACCCACTGGCCGGTCCACAAACGAGGAGCATCTTACTGGTTGCTACCACTTCGTGATGCGCCTGTCTCCAAAAATTCCAGCATCTTCTCTCGCGTCTTCTTTCCCAGATTTCTCAGCTGTGGCCTGTTCAAATCCTCCACCTTGGTCGGTGCTCATAATGATAGGACTTGGTTATCGGTCAATATTTCCCAACTAATAAAAGGGGAAAATGACCAACCATTTTATAGGGAAAACAATGGTTAATGATAGGGGAACCAGGAGTACGGGGTTTTGACCCACAGCCACTTCTGAATCCAACAAACCAAGCGCGCCATGTACAATGTTGTACTCTCTCTCTCTCTCTCTCGCTCTCTCCATCGAACATAGCATCTGCGACTATAATTTGCGGAGCTTGTTGCTAACAGGGTGCCTCACTTTTCATGGGTCAAACAGCACCCAACATTTCCAATGATGGTTTGCACGGGATGGCGCAACCCCCCCATGCATTTGAACGAGAGCACATATTGCGGCCCAGCTGGACCCAAGAAACCCTGTGAAGAACACTCTTCCCCGTGGGTTTGTTCACCCATACCTTCCCGCACTGACACATATAAACGAAACATCGCCATTCCAAATAAACTGTAATCTGTCTAGAAACGAGTGGATTAGCTATCCATTGCCAAAGGATACATGTTGCTACGTCCTGAAATGACTGCTTCACATTGAATCTCTCTCTCTCTTGCTCTCTCTTCTTGGCTGGTGGGTGCAACCAGGCACTGCCAAAGACCGGTAAGCGGTGACCAAGAGTTTTGCGTACATTTGCTGTGAAAGCCAGTGTTGGATTTTTGCTTGAATCTTTTCCCAACAAACGAGTGTTCATTCTTTGTGCACATTTGGCATGGCGGAACATCGGAATAGAATTATAGAATGGCATGGGTAACGAAATCTGCTAGGATATCTATTCTTGCCGTATCCATGCTTAAAATGTTTCCGGTTGTACTTCCATGCCCTATCCAACTGAGTCGGTTTTGCCATCCAGCCCAGTCCGGAATCGGGGGCTGTGTCACACAACTGTGTAGCCCAGCACATGCAGTCACCCTGTCACTTGGCATGTGAGAATCTTTATGTCACTTGGCATGTGAGAATCTTTATCTCAAAGAGTGCTGCAGCAAATAGTGATACCGCTGGATGTTTCTGGTATTAACAAGGCATTTGACAGTATGTGTTACGTGCCGCTTATCTTTTGTGGAATCCCACGCTGCAGCATCTATGGCCACTGGAAAAATAAGCAAAGAAATTATGTACAGCACCACCAAAACTCAAAGAAACAAATTGAAACGAATGCCCACCAGGATTCTTCATCCGCACTACTGACTTCTCCAGGTGACACTGGTCACCTCGAATGGTAAACTGCGAATCAAACCTCATTTGCAGATCGACATGGGCAGCGGATCCAAATGGCCATGGTGGGTGCAATCAGCGGTGAGTACCAGTTTGATCGAGTTGGTGGGATGCCCGGGGCATCTGAGCACACCAGACCTGCGACATACCAACGATCATAGTCATAGTCCTCCGATGTCCTCTGCCAGTTTGTTTGTTGGTTGATCATTGAATTTGATGTTAGATCCGTATTGATAAACCGCAATTGGTGTCAATCAAATAGCTGATGATTTACCATCAACTATATGATCCATATTTGTATATGGGTTTAAATTAATGATTATGCACCATTTCAACAGAAGGATGGGAAGACATCACCAACCTGCAGGATCGAAGCCACCTAAGCGAACTTGTCCTTCGCGAAAAGGTGGTTATGCCCTGACCACAACTAGAAAACGTAAAGAGCTTGGAGGATCATTCAATGGCAATTGCTAGCAAGGTGGTGGTAACCAAGCTGGTAGCAAACATTAGCCATTACCAGCTTCATCGTTCAAAACGATCAAGCTGAGGCAAGCATAGTAATGGCAATTTGCAATCCTCTACGTCTGGCAGGCTGGGTGCTCAGTGTTGTGGGTGATACGAGCACCCTGTCGAAAGTTCCAAAAAATGCAACATAACCCTACCCGGGGGGTTCCAACAACCATTGGTTTAAGGGTTCTTTACCGTAACAACCATTGTTTGATTGAGGGATTTTAAGCTACGAAAACAAATCAACCATTATTGCTATGGTGGTGGAACCCCAGGGCCTACTTTTTGCAGTTCATTATCTTACACTGGGGGCGTGCTTCCCCGCCACACTGGGATCTGGCTTGCATCATAGCCCATCATCCTGCGCCACTTCCGCACGTTCATCGCGTCACTGGCAGTGGTTCGGTAGGAACGCTCCCGCCAACCATCGCCCAGCGACTCGTAATGCTTCCTCAGCCCACCGTGACCTTTTGGCCGTGTCGCACGCACCATGTTGGTCCATCAATGGTCCATCAATGTCCCCAGCGGACAATCTTAGTTGGACTGTAGACGGATTGTCTTGGACATTTTCATTTATATAGCTGGATTTCACCCCCCAAAAAATGAATCACATGACTATTCAAAGCAGAAATTCCTATGTTGGAGTTGACTGCTGGGTGTATCACAGTACAACGCCACGAATGACGAAAGTAGCCAACCTCCAACATACTTGCTGCAGCACAAGGGGGCAAGGACTCCAGGCTGCTGCTTATCATTCCAACTGATCGATCAAGTTTTTGGGGTGCTTATCATTGCAGGCATTCCCACTGCTAAACCAAAACTCCATGATGCCTATTGGGTTCCCCCACTAGTATCACATTTGACGCTTGCACATGCTTGCATGCTTCGGTAGACGGCTGTCACATGTAAATGTATACGAACTCCTTACAACTATGATGCACTAATCCACGCCTCCGTATACACTTGTGGCTGTCCAAAGGATCAAATCCCGCAATTTCTGATTCATTTCCTCAATCCCACCCACAGAACATGATTGCAATCATATCAAAATGATGCCCATGAAAGCTGATCAACAACATGTGAAAACACACCACGCACAGTGAGGCTGACAAGCAGTGGTGCCATTCTGCAGCGCGGCTACGGTTCTCAGTCAAGCATCTGCAGTCGACTGAACAAGTCCGCCAGGGCCACGTTGCGCGGCACGTCGGACGATGCCGTACGCCTTGGAAGCACGGCGGTGGGACGTGGACGCTGACAAGTGAAGAAATCCTATCTCCCTGACATGCACGTCAAGAACAAACGTTGTCCACTCGAATTGGTATATGCCCCGCTCCTAGCGTCGAAGCGTGTCCATTGAAGTCGAACATGAGGGATTGAAATTGGAAAAATAGCGCATTGACATTGGCATGTAAAATGATGCACATATCCCGAAAGCAAAAGGTATGTCTCAATTTAGCCCTTCATTCCAAGCAGGGCTGAAGAATGTCAACAAATTCAAGTCAGCAGGTAGACCTGCTCACAATTGTGCGCCATTGAGTCAAGTTAAATAATCTTGCAATATGCAGGGAATATTTTCACCTGATCTACGTCACGTATGCACCCCATGTAGCCCCATGTCGCGGTTTTCCACTTGCACGGAACACCGCACCGTTACGAACACGTTGCAATCCTGGTCTACCCCTGTTACCATCATCTCCATCTCCGCCCAATGCTTGGATGATGATGACGATGCTGCTGCTGCTGCTGCTGCTGCTGCTGCTGCTGCTGATGATGATGATGATGATGATGATGATGATGATGATGATGATGATGATGATGATGATGATGTGCATGTGATGTTGATGATAGATATCAAGCGCCACTGACAAATGATACAAACAGCCACAAGTGACAGTCTGTGGCAGAAACCCTGCTTCACCTCCGGTGTAAAAATGAAAATATGTCCCAAGAAGTCCGACTCAGAAAGGCACTCACCAAAGTCGATAAAGCCATCAACATCCATCAACTGCAACAGGTCCACTGTGGTTCACTGTGGTTCACCATGGTTCACCGTGGTTTATGTTGTGGTTCCCTTGGTGGCATCCCAGGGGCTGACAAGCGAACTTCTCCTTACGTTGCAGCAACGCTCGGCGCTTTGGTGTCAGCTGGCCGTTGAAGGCCGCCATCTTTGGACGGAGTTCCTCGACCTCCAGGGCTGCAGCCGAGGCAATGGTACATCTGATGGTTTGCTAGGAAAGGACCCCCCCTAAAACGGTGGGTTGATAGTCGATGTATATCACTCTAAAAACAATGACTATTGGGTGATTTAGGGGTATCCCAATTTTGAGAAACATCAATCTTGATACTGAGGGGAGCGCAGAACAAACAAACACAAACAAGTTGCAACAATGACCAAACAAGCACGACAACAAAAAACAAAACAAACCAAACAAAACATGTGCAGCCAAAAGATGACAACAACAAATATAAACAGTACAAAGGAACGTGCAACCCTCATAAGGCTGTGGAAACCATTGGGACGCGACTGGCAGTGTAACATTGATTTTCTCGTCTTGAGGTACTTAAACTCATTCATTGAATAAGAGAATCAAATGTTCCAATGCCATGTGCAATGTGGAGCAAATAAAATCCGCCAGAAAAGGATACTTTCCACTACGTTCCATCGAGGTCTGCAAAAGAATCAAGTCTCAGGGCTCAGGATAAATGTGTAGCTGTCAAATTGGACTGTTGCAGCGTGCAAATGCCCAAGTGCTGCCACCTTTGAACACCAACAACTTGCCGAGGTTCGCTATCACAGCGGCTCCAACTCAAATCTTGCTTTCAAAACCGGCCGGTGGCCATGCAACTCGCTTCAGTGCAGGTTTTGACTGGGTTGTCTGATTCGCCTACTTGATTAAGGTCAGGGCTCACATAAGGGTCACCTTTTCGCGAAGCCATCTGAAACCTCTTTAACTAGTTAAATGATACTGAATGATATTGACTGTCCCTCCATAATTGCCATTGATTCCTTTCAACCACAGCTGTTTCATGTGTTGGTACGTCCACAGGCAACCTTGGTTGGTACCCTCCAGCGATAGGTCCAACACCTTGCCGTCCCCCTCCGCGTCCATGCCTCGCTGTCGCTGTCGTTTTGCACCGCAGGTGCCACTGGGGCCGTTTCCAGCTGGGAACTGTCGCGTTTTCGCACCTGGATGCTGAAGCGCTGATCGGTCCGGTGATAGCCTGGTGCTTTAAGCGGCCCGCCAATCATCACAAACTGGGTGGATAAACACAATATACAAATACCAAATTTGAATAAATAAATAGATAAACAAATAAATAAATAAGTAAATATATATATATATAAATATAAATATAAATATAAATATAAATATATATTTATTTATACAATATTCGAAAAACGTTTTTCAAATACGGACAAATCTCGGAATGAATGAATGCTGGTAACTACCAAACAGCGATGTGCGCATGATGATCCACAAAATCAATCGACGATTATACTCAGTACTAGCTAGTGCACCTACCTGGCTCATTCCCCCGAAGTGTCCGTGCCACAGTGACCTTATGCATCTATGACAACTTCCTTGAACATGATGGCATTCGGTAGTGCTAATTTACAAGCACCGAATATCACTAATGGTTGGGGGTTTCAAACCCTAAAACATGTTAGTCAACCAACCAATCATTTGTTAGTAGATGTTAATAACCGGAAGATTAAACATGTTCAAAACCACCTGCCAAACCACTGCTCAATTGATCCAAATGTTCTGATTCTGTTGCGCTGAAGTGTGCGGCGACGACATTTCCACAGCGTCATGAAAGGCATGTAGACTTCCAGGAGTGTGCTGGCTCTATGAAGTAAAGTGCACTTTTTGTGTGTTTTCCCATGTGCTAAAAACGCATGCAAGATTGCCTACAACCGTTTTGTTGCTCGTCAAGTGTTACACAAGCACGCATAATTTGACATGGAGTCATGAGTTGTAAGTTGAAAGTGTCATCATTCATCTCTGCAATTAAGTTGTCATCATGATCATACTGATGCAAAATATGAATCACTTGCCCTATGTAGTTACATGTTTGATACCCGTCCCTTGCAAAGCACATCTGGCAGAGACATCTCCAGCAGTGCTGCCTTCACCGGGGAAGGTGACGTCGGTGACTCTGGGCTGCTTCTCGGCCAAGGGAACTGAGCCTTGCACGACGAGTGGAAGAGCTGCCGTTCAGCACAGAATCCCTGAGTGGAAGATCCAGGGAAGATCTATAGGACAATCCAGCGAAGATTTTTTTGCCAGGGCTTCTCACGGATTTATAGGGCGGATCCATGGGACAAAAACCCGGCCCTAACTTTACGAAAGCTGGTGACTTACCATCAGCAAGGTATGGATCTCCCATCACCAGGTATCGGGATTCGCACCTGGTTGCATCCAGCTGCTGGCCCAAAGTCTCTGAATATATACATGCATTGCCAAGAGAAAACATATGTAACCTCATTGAACACCCATCTATCTCTGTGTCTATCCGAATGTCTGCTTATCTATCTTTCGATCATTGGAAGTAATTGTGTTTAGTTTATTTGTTGACCTATGCCTCTACCTATTTACTATCAACCTATTTATCTATCTTCTATTCATCTATTAATCCATCCATCCATCTATCAAAGTCTTATCTACAATTTCAATTATTCTCAATCTAATCATATCTATTTGTTTTCCAAATTCCAATTCCTTTACGTCTCTCGCTCTACATGCGCATCAGTTCTGTACCATGATTGACCCGTAACGGCCATTGGTGGGCATCGCCGCCCTTCGTTCAACGTCTTACGGTGCGTGAACTCTTGCAGGGCCAACTAGGGAGTTGATCTGGAGATCATTTTCTCAGCTGTCTTCATAGGACGCCAACAACGACGTCCAACACAGAACTTCAACTGTTGGAATTGGTAGTTCTATTCTATTCGGATTCTTTTCTATAGATTTTCTTTTGTATTCCATTGTTTTTTTGTTTTCCCTATTGTATGCTCTCGTAGCTCCTTGATCGGAAACATCACGCAACAGAAAAGATCAAACCAGAAGTGAAACATAGTGAAACCACAAAAAATCGAAAAGTTGTAGCTCCTTACCATGGTTTCAGTATAGAAACCATAATGAAACCAAAGTGAGGCCATAGTGAAACCATAGAATCTGAAGCCTCGCCTCGGGTACCCGGCGCTGTTGTGACAGGCACGAGATCAACCAGTCCGTGGAGACCCAGTGGCACACCTGGTGCTGGTGCAGCTGGAGCTGGTGAAGGTCATCATGATACTTCGCGATCGCGAACCTGGTTGATTTTTTTTGGGATATTTCTTTTGCAAGTGGCAAGTCTTTGGTGTTTTGGCGAGTGGTACTGAACGCTATTTGTTGGTTTTAGGAGATATATGTGTCGTCATGTTTTGTTCGTGGTTCTCATTCTTGCCGACCAATTTTCTCTGGCTTTTCCACGTAGCTTTGTCGGAGAGAGCAAAAGCACTCTTACAAACTTTTGCTCAGCTGAAGTTGCAACTGCCCCGCAGGAAACCCTAACGGCTTTAATCTCCGGAGCATGATGAGAAGGACAAGAACAAGAGGAAACAAGCAATGGAAGATCAAACTAATAATCTGACATTGACCAAATTTTGAGGAAAGTTCCTACATCCCAATTTGGCTTCATCTTGTTGCCCCACCTGATGTAACTTCCTGCCCCCAAGGGCAACAATCACCCCGCCTCAGTCGCGAGGTCTGGTGGCTTCCAAGCATTGAACCTTGCATTGTGACCAGGAGGCTGCCATTTTTACTTTCTCTCTCTCTCTCTCGCCCCCTATTGTTGTTATATACTTAGCCATCCCTAACCATTATGAACCATCACCGGGCATTGTTTCAGCACCATTGATCAATCGTAAAAATGGTCAGGGAAGTTGTCCACAAACAGAACCTATAGTAGAAACTGCTGCAGCTGCACCAATCAACTGCACCAATCAACTCACTAACCTTGTTATATCTTACTGCCGAAAATGTGGCTCTTATGCTATCCCACTTGCTTACATCACCGTGATCGAGGCTACCCCAAAAGTGGCATGGTTTTGTGCAAAAACTGGCCCCAAAGCATGATCGCAACGAGGTTTTATCTAGGACTATGATCAGCAATCATTTTCATATATTGAGCATCCTCATTCCGCTGACCAACCACGGTTTACCATCAAAACACATTGTCAACTACCACGCCACCAATCAGCTATCATGCAACTACGACTTGACAATCACAAATCGCCGTTCCTCATCACTAATTGACCGGTCCCAGTTTCACTTTTCCATTTGAGATAGCTTAACCATCATCAGTTGTCGCGAACCATCATCATTTCCACCAAGAAACAATGAATATAACCATCATTGACCGTATAGCCATGCATTTGTACCAACCCCAATCACTAATTAACATCAATGGCCGGCCATCATATATAACAATATCACCACATATCAATTAACCCATTCACCAATTAAGCATGGTCAAACCATTAACCACCATCAACCATGAATTGACCATGAATCATTAAATCGCCATCATTAACAATTCATTCCCCATCTAACCATATCTCTCAACATATTTCAACATTGTTCACTCACATTCATCAACCATGTCTAACCATCACATTCATCAACTACCCTTGTTCACTAACCATCACCACCCACCGAACCAACCACCATCACTAACCACCAGGCTGCAGCTTGGGCACCGCTCCCAGCGCAGCTCCGGCGCCAGCGCCACGTGCGTCGCCGGCATCCGCCGCCAGCTGCTGCGCCCAGACGGCGCGGCGCGAGGCCGTGGCCGAGGCCAACGGAACCACGAAGACCTCCCGGTGGATGTTTTCTCCGAATGATAGGTGTTGGCTTTGGGCGGTTGAAGTCGTAGAGGATGATGATGATGATGATGATGATGATGATGATGATGATGATGATGATGAATGACAATGTTGGGGCTAATGATTCAAATGGAAAATATAATGCGATATTTGATCAGCTACACACCCCATTGGTGGATGATCATGGGCCACCATCCAGAATTCATCTTTCATGACAAATCTTCACAACTAACAATCAAACAAGTTGATAGCATTCACTTGTAAAAGCATCCCGTAAGATTTATAACATGTTAAACACGTACTTTCACGAACATCAACCACGGATGACCCTTTCAGGAACACGAAACCAACAGCACAGATTTGTTTCTGGTGCCATGGTTGCAACCCAAGCGCACCTTGAGGCCCTGAGCCCAGTCGCCCATGCCCGCAGCAGCCCATGGATGAAGACTGCGTGGTGATGCCAAGGTTGGGGGTTGATGACGCCAACTGCGGCAGGGTTGAGGGGAAAACTGGACTTTCGGCCGGGCAAACTGTCGAACAGATATATGACTCTGGATGATCCCATGATGTCCCACGTCAAGAAACAACTATTTCATATTATTTCATCCACTTAAGCCAGTGAGACTGATCCTGAAACGAGACCTCCCATCCTGTCCTAGATACGAGTAGTTTCATCATTGCAATCTGCACTTTCTGGGTACTTGAAGTGCTGTCTGGGCACGAGCCAAGCTGGAACAGCGGAAAACATCCTGGATCAATATCCCAAGAGAGTTACTCTCTGCATCCACGAGTGGTATGCTGGCAGAAACAGGAGGCTACATCGGTGTAGGGGTTCACTGGTGGAACTTGGCAGCTCGGTTCAGTGGGCTCCACACCCCAGCTATGCCCAGGCCCAACTTTTTGAAGCTCGGCGGTGCCCACAGGGCTAAGTCATACAAGGCCTACCCGACGAAGCTCATAGTTCCGCTGATGCCAACTCGACGGTTGCCAAGCAAAACACGTTGGTTGTCCACTGCATCTTGTTAACCAAAACAGCGAAGAAGTGCTGTATGCATCTTTGGGCCAAGCATGAAGAAGTATAGCGATGCGGTGGATGTTGAGATACACAAATTTTGTTTGTGGATGTTGGGCGACTCATAGGGTGCTCAGACTTGTGGTTCTTCATCATGGCATTGGTCCCTCTGCTTCCGGAAAGCTACCGGGGTGGGTGTACCAACTTTTTTGAATATGGGGCAAAATAGCAATGTCAGTCAAATCACCAACCAGCAAACATTCATCAATTTTTCATCAAGCGGTACCATGGGTGTTCCGGAGGCGTTCTCCAAACTTGCAAGCGTTCGAATCAAACCACGAACGCGGTGTGGTTTGAAAACAAATTAGACGATCCGCATTGATGCCACACTGGGCTGCAAAGAACTTAGTCTGAAACCATGGCAAACTGACTCACGAACTTGTGATCAAGAGGTCCACTATCAAAATTTCCCCAAATGATGCATGCTTCCAATTTAAAAGTGCACACATTAATCATATCAACTTGCCCGCCGATCCTAGGACAACCAAGCTTATCAAAAAATCAATGTGATGACTGCGGAACAACCAGTTGTCTTTCCGCTTTTTTTTTGGGCTATCAGTGCAGGAACATATGCGCGTAAGACATGTTGCGATTCCAGATGGCCATCGTTGGCAAGTTACAGTTCCATGCAAATCTTGTCAAGTATATCAAGGATGATCCTGTCAACTTAAGCAGCAGAATCTAATCTAATTTGAGGAGCGACCGACGTTCCCTCGTACTATATCCTCACACAGTAGACACCTTCAATTCACAATTGACTTCATTTAAAACACTTGGACCACCATCAAACGGTTGATTTCCGACTGGAAAGAAACAGGCTGGGGGATGGGATGGCTGGGGTCCACTCCAAGTCCCCAGTATGTGGCAGGAGCCAATTTCACATGCAAAGGCGCGGCGGCCGCAACAGGAGCCAGTGCAGCGGGCTGCTCCAAGCGAGATGCAGCGAGATGCTTCAACTTGTCAACGACCCATCACTCACATTCGCATCCCAAAATGCTACCGTATGGCATACTTTACCTACATTTAATGTATAAAATGACTCAAATGCATGTAAATATGCCATGCCTGGAGCATCGGGGATCTATACTCATCATACAAGCATTGAAAAGCCTGCAGGATAGGTAGCCTGATATTCACAAGCCAGGCTTCTCCAATCTTCTTGAATCTTGTGAGCATAGTGAGAACTGTTTTGTCAAAAGAAGCCGTGAATTCTGAAGCGAAGTAATAAGACAAGCATTTGATTCTCAGAAAGCCAGTCAAAGACCTAATGCATTTAAGCAGTGTGAATGAGTGTAGGTCAACCCGTTCACAATCTATTCAGAAACATCTGTTCTGGAAATCTCAGCACATGTCAATAGCAAAATTTCCGTAGCTGGTAGAAACTTCCGATACATGAGGTTCCCGAGCCAGCTGTGCTGTCGACCTTTGCAACCTTAGAAGTCATGCCACTACAAAGACCATGTTGTCAGTTTCCAGGAGAGTACTGGTTGATAGCCATGTCATGCTTATATGTCACTATATGATGACAGTAACAAATTCTTCTTAATTGGATTGGTGTTCCCTATTTTGAATTTTGAGAACCACCACATCAGTCCCCGCATCAAACTCCGAAATGTCTGAAGAGAAGTTCCGTGCCCTGCTGCTTTGATAACATCTCCGGCGCGCAAAACTCAAGAGGTGTTGGCACAACGAACTCGAACGGCTCTGGCTACTGCCATGAGTTCACTAAGAGTTGCTGGAGATTTGGATATCTGGATATCTGTAGATATTCTTTAATTCAACAATATCAATAGTGATATTAATATAGTTGGATTTGGATATTTAACTATTGTTGGATATCAATAGTTGTTTGAGATTTGGGTTTTTTGATCAAGAGCACCCAGAAATGTCTGGAGGGCACACACCAGCAACCGGCAACACATCCAGTGATCTTCGAACAAGAACAAGTTGGCTATCGGCCAATGGCTGAGTTGATGCAATGGACAAGGTGGCTGTACCTCCCAATGGTGACCGTGTGCAGCAGGGACCTACCAGTTTGTGGAGTACCAGTGTGCCAAATTGTGCCAACACCTGCCAACCTCTTCTCCAGTTGGGTTTGTCCCAGTGAGGAAGTTATAACCCAACCATTGGTTGGGGGGCAGAGGCCTGTCCGTTGCGTTCCCATATCCACTGGGACGATCATGTGGCTGGTGCATCTGGCATCGGCTTTGCCTAGGACATGGAAAGGGACACCTCCGGACACCTTTCACGACCACATGTGCCATTTCTTCACCACCCCCTTACTCAGAGGCTTTCAAACAAGCGTGCCAAACCCTTGTCGATGCGCTTTGGTAGATCCTGAATGATCCTGACTGTATCAAAACTAATTCTCTGGAGACTTGGCCCCATGTAACTTGATCCGCGACTCCCCAAAGTATCTAATGCAACTGTAAAAGCTCCCAAACGTCCTCAGCGCAACAAGTGACTATGCATTCGTTTCCAAGAACTGTTTATCAAAACTGAGTTCCCATGAGTTCCCCCAATGCGATGCTGTGTGTGTCTGGGTTTCCGGGCTGAAGCTCCCCCTTTCTTCCATGTTGTTCGTGTAACCCTGAGATCTAGTTGGTCCATGGGTCTATGAACCAACCTACCTCTACTATAAGTAGCGGGTGACCAAATGAGGGCCGACAAAAACAGCTGGATTTCTCCATGTAGTGTCAACAACCAGCAATGTCAGGGAGAGATGAATTATTGATTGGCCAACTGAACCATTTGGTCAGCGGCTCCTGGTAGCTCCAAGATATTCCAAGTCGCTCCCCCTTTAAAGGGACATGGATACCCCTGGCTCCTCGTCTTGCCACCGGCTAAGATCTGTTCCCCGGTTGCCTTTGGCATAGCTGAGAGGGGTCAGGGGTCCTGCATCCCGCTGCTTCAAGGTGCCAAGACATGGTCGATCTCCAGCAGTCCACGTTGAAGTTCTTCCAGCGCGCGGTCCACTGCGTCCAGGTTGGGTGTAGCCTAGGCGACCGTTGCCGGCAGCCAGTGGCTGGCTATGTTTCATGGAGAACGCGTGGAGACCAACGAACACAATTTATCAAATGTTCCGCATGGTTCCATGAAAATGTGCATCATCCAGGTCATGATGATGAATGACAAGCAAGAATGGTGACATTCGCTCTCTCTCTCTCTCTCTTTATATATAGAGCTAAATATACAGATATAAAGTATATAAATGCATACCTGCATACACGCGTGTAAAATACCGCACATGCCTGCAAATGACGCTTGGTGACTAATTATGGTCTAGCAAAATGATGCTATGCGGCTAGCAATAGAGATTCAAATGGCCGTTCCTCGGTGCTTCACTCATTATATCTTAATATATATACATATAGTTCTCAAATGTGGCACAGTTGTAGCATGATGGTTGGAATAATCTACAGTAATGGTAAACACACGATAGTTGAGGTTAAGTAACAACGTTCGATAACCGATACAAATACAAACATCCTAAAGTAACTCTCCCTCTCTCTCTCTCTCGATAGTATTTGGAAAGAATATTGGCTGCTATCTGCTTAGGTTTACCGCCCCAGCCACAAACAATTGGATCCAGTCACTGGTTTCCAGGAAAAATGACTCAGGAAACTCCGCCAGGTTTACAAGTAAAGAAGCCAAATTTTCGTTGCAGCCTGGCCAAATCCAATTGGTTCTGATGGCGCAAGCCATCCCCAAAATGTCATCGTCAAACTGCGCCTTGCTATCCCAGGAATCCAGCAGGCAAACTAGTGCAGCATTGTATCTTGATGCTTTCGTCATTTTTCATCCTCATTGGCTCATTGGCCAAGCCGTTCAATTTTACCTGTACATATGTATATGTCTGTGCTCTAGGGTCAGCAGTAATATCCTCCAAGTCAATCATTCCAAACACAATCGCCACCATGTCTCACTTGTTGCTTTCAATTGGGTGGTTGACCCCCATGGAAAACCGATCTACTAATCTTTTGCGACCTTGGAATCTCGTCCTCTGTTTCAGCCAAGCTTTAAGGATCTATCTGGGCCTCAATTTCAAAACCAAAATTCATTTTTGCTAGGGCTTCCAAAGGGTGATTCATGGGCGAAACGAAACATCTCCCAGAAAACATTGAGAAGCAAAAATATCTTTCAACTGTAAAACTTCCAAGGGGGACTTCAAAAATAGAAGACTGAAGCTTTAATAATTCATGAAGTACAATGAAACGGGTTCAACCAAAGCAAGCCTGCAGGTCGCCTGCAGAACTTAGTAGCAGGCCACCAAGGTGCCAGCCCCAAACATCCAACGACGAGCGGCTGAAGGGACGGTTGTGCTTTCGCCGTTGATGATGCCGTCTCTCACGAGTGCCTGGTGTGTTTCCTGGCGGTCCACGGTTCCGTCCTTCACGTCGTCCACAGCATTTGGTTAGGTTAGGACTTGCTTAGGCATAGGCACCAACAAAACATTGATGCTTCAAAAGGCATGGATTTCCTAGGGCAAGTTTGGCATTCAGCATGGTTTCCTGTCAAGCGCAAAACGCTGTTTCTGTACGCGGCGCCGACCAGTTCCTGCTTCCGTGCTCCCCTTTTCTCAAAGCTCTAGTTCAACAAGCTCCCAATGGCTCCCAGTTGTTGGTTGCCCAGTTGTTAACATCCTCCTGTTGGCTCCCAGTTGTTACCCCATGTTGGCATCCTCCTGGTGGCCATGGCTCCCACCCAACCAGCTCCCTCCTGCACCAACTGCTCCAGCTGCCGCGTGGCGCTGTCCAAGTTCAAGGGCTCCGCCGGTGGCGCAGGTGGTGCTGCCGGCAGTGCCAATGGCTCGGTGCGCGAGCTCAGGTTGGGGCCGGCCTGGTGCCAGGGTGGCTGATGAGTTGATCCGTTGAGATGTTTCATAGAGATCAATGTAGCACTTGAATGCACTTGAGATTGAGATTGATAGCATTTGATAGCTAAAAGCGGTGGCTAATCGTGGAGATGGTTCATGGCTTTGTTGAACTATGGATGATGGGTTTTGAGGGTATGGAAGGTTCATGATAGTTCATCATAAAGACTAAGCCGCACGATATCAGTGGACATTGGCTGACACAAGCACATACACAAACAAACAGCACAACCTTGAAAAATACCACTTAGAAGCGGACCAAATGCTTATTGCAAAATGCCACGACCGAAGGTGAGTGATCTGCTGTCAATTCTACGGCCTTTGATTCTGTGTGCATGAAGGTCCGTAGGAACTTGATTGCTCCTCTTGCAGTACAAACCCATGGGAGAAACATGTCATTGACTGATCATAATGGACTGAAAGTGAAATACAAGAAATGACAAGAACAAATACAGAGACACCTGGGCCTACAGGACACATTGACCTACCCGATCCAGGCTCTGGCTGAAATCATTGCCGAAGGTCAAAGGCTACTGGGGGAGGTGACTGGATCCACGTTCTCATTGAAATCATCGCCAACAATCAGCCCATTGAGGTTTTCAGGAAGATGGCAAAGGCAACTCATTGAAAATATACGTCTTACATAGATGCGTTACCCTGTGCAAGACAATCTCTTTCTCTGAGACTGCGAATCCCGAGACAAACCTTCATGCCGCAAGCACATCAGTAGGAAGATTAGTGCAGGACAAAGTTGCAGCTTTACCAGTGATACCTTGCACTTGCAAAATTTGGATCAGAAACAGAGGTGCGGCCAGGTGGTGGAGAGTGAGCTTTGCACCTCTCCTTGGAAAAGAATCATGGAAGGAATCTAAGCCAGTTCCCTTCTCAATTGGGAAGGGCAAAGGCTGACAATGCATGACAATGCATCCTTCATCATTCAAGTAGAACATTCACTTCAATCAGCTGGATGCCATCACCAAATGATCAAATGATGGCTTCACATAGCCATCGCTGCTGATGCATGCCATGTGAAAGCCAACATCCACAGCTCCGTGCTCAGTTCAAACCACTTGAGCCATCAGTACAAAGACTTCACCGAACTGCCTAAATTCATCATTGCCATCCCTACATCTGTTTTACAGCTTTTATGGCAGTTGTGGAAACCTGAAGGTTGTCCAAAGGCTGTTTCGTTCATCCGGTAAGCATTGTCGATATTTCATATGCACTGGAAAAATCCTGCAAATAAAATAGCTGCTCGGATGCAGACTCTGCGGTGCATGCATCTAATCTAAATCAACAAAACAAATAAACACATAAACACACACACACACAGGTGCACATATAATTATAAATCTGCACATACATATCTAGTAATACTGCAAATTAAAAATGTAGATCGATAACAAATCAGTATTCTTTTTGCACGTCTTGGAGCTGTGTTGTCCGGCTTTTGCAAGCCTCATGTAAAGAAACTATTGTGCGATTTGAGCGGCCATGCGTGGCAGCCAAGCAAGTGTCTCAAATACCGCTTTCAGGTGTTTCCCACCTCACAATGACACTCCCCTTCCTCGCAGGGCACACTTTCCTCACAGGCTGTAGAACTCCAGCTTTGCAACAGCACACTGATGCATCACCAGCACCCATGAGGAGAGCCAGGCAGCTGCGAAACTGCGACGGCCCAACCTGTCTCGCTCCAGGTTGGACTTGGCCACCATGTCCCTGAGTTTCGCCAAGGTTTCCAAAGGCACCGAATCGATGGAGAACTCTTGCAGCCTGATCTGGAGACCTCTATCGTACAGCATCTTGCGGATCGCGTGCCAACTCAAGTCATCTTGGTGATCCAACAGCAACTTGATGGGACACAGCACGTCCAGTAACTCCTGGCTTGGTCTGGGCTCATACCTCAACTTGTCGAAGATGTCCGGGTTCAATCGATTCAGGTCCGCCTCCATCCTGCTGAGCTTTTCTTGGAAGCTTTGATCTTCCAAGTAGTTGACGAACAGAACCTGCACCTTGTCGACTCCCAGTTGCTCCAGTGATCTTCGTGGTTCCATCGCTTGGTTCTCCACAAAGAGTCGCACGGCTTGCGCCAAGCCACCAGGCCCCCGGCCGGCTGCGCGCTGGACTGCGCAGGTCACCTCGTTCACCGTCCATGACGGCTGCGCGGACACCGTGGCCACGAGCTCGCCAGAGACGAGAGACCCCCCCCCCTGCCGCTCTGTCGCCATGGGCGCGGGCACTGTGCAAACCAATGTGTCAAGAGTGGAAGTGAAGATATGCAGAGCTATTTAAGTATATTAATATAGATATAAATCTGTATGTATAGTTATATTCATACATAATTTCCATTTCAACATATATCATATTTCACAATGTCATATTTCATAAAATCATTTTATGAATAAAGATATATCTATAGATATATGCTTAAACACACAGTACAGAATTTATAAATGTCTCCGCAAAAAAGTGGCCTGGAACTGGAACTCATGCCAAATATATAAATAAATAAATAAATAAATAAATAAATAAATAAATAAATAAATAAATAAATAAATAAATATATATATATATATATGTATACATATTAGATAGATAGCGCAAGTATGTATCCTAAGCCCTCAAAATTTACATTCTGTTGGCCTTGATCCAGGGTCCACAGTATGGTCCAAAGAAAAAACGATACTATATACATCACCAATTTTTGACAGTATGGTGGCGATACTGCCCGCACCCCGCATCTGCATCAATACCTGCATCCGGATTGTTTTCTGTACAACCACGGAGTGCATGTGCGTGATTGCTGCTGCGAAAACCATTCCGAGCAAGCTTTTACCAGGCAAAACTACTTGAATCAGAAGTTATCACCGATCACTGGAATGGGTGGCCTTAGAGGGATGAGGGGGGTCACTATTCGATAGAAATATTAGGCAAAACAACATGCAAGTCAAATCATCGTTAGCTGTGCTCTGTGGCATGCAGGTGGTAAAGTGGTTCCCATGTTGTGACCGCGTGCAATATGGTGCCCGGACATTGGAATGGATTGAAGGTGTGAGGTAACTTGCCATTAGGCGGCAAGTTGATGATCTTGTGCCTGATGTATTCGAGTGGGTGTCAACCACCATGTGACCAGGGGCCGGCACGACTTTTTCTTGACTGCGTTATCCTCTGTTGCCTATCCTGAAAGCGATCAGTTATCTTAGTTGTGGGTGGAGAAGCCCCCTGCGCACGTCCTCTGATTTTTTTTTACCTGGCTCCTTGATTTTTACATGGCTTTACATGGTTTATTGGGCGTTCTGTGGCGTTGCCTTCCCAGTTGAGTTAGTGCCTCCCTAAGCTGGATCACTGTGGCACATCTAAAAATCAGGTGGTAGACCATTTTGGGGGTGACCTACGGTGAGCAACACGTGGTAACCACACCATTTTGCGTCAGCAGAAGCGGCCCTGAGCAGGGCCAGGGAACCCAGCCACGAGCCCAGAACCAGCGACCAGCTCGCCTTCCAGGCCGTCACCCTCTTGGCGCCGCAATGACGACAAAAAATGGAATCCTTCGAGCAGGTGGCCGTGGGACACAGTTCAGGTGGCGACATGGTGGCTCACATGGGGGTTTCTCAAAATAGGGAGCCCCTAAAGTGGCTGGTTTATTACTATAAATGATTAATCATGGATGATTTGGGAGTCCCCTATTTTGAGAAACCACCACATGGATCTCACATGATTAAAGGTTTAGATTGCGACAATGCCAAGTCTGTTCAGCCAGGCGGTTCGCAGTGATCATTGGAGTGAGGCTTTGCCGCTGGGCTCCCTATTCTCAAGACAGAGGCCAGGGGTCTAGGATGAATTGCCCTTACACACCATCTGAAACTAGTTGAGCAGTAGTGAAAGCTTCGGCATGATCCCTTTTGGTAGAGCTTGCTGTCATGGCTTCTTCCGGCTAAAATGCTAGTTTTGCCAATCCCAGAATTCAATCCAACAGACCACAAGGTAGAGTTTGAAGATGGAAGCGGGGAAGTCATTCCATTCTCAATAGTACTCGATTACTGTAACTCAGGCTTCTTGAACTGCAGCAGTCAGTCAATCAATTGATCAAACATGATCAAGCCATAAGTCTACATGCCTACCTACTTCCCTACCCATGTGCCTACCTAAGAATCCATCCGCCAATCAAACCAACCAAGTGAAGCAAGTCAATCAACCAATCAAATCACCAACTCATCACAACCCGTCAGCCATTTCTGGCGAGTACATTAGTTGATGGGTGAGTCTTCTCTCCTTCCCACTCTCCTCGGTAAAGGTCCGTCCGCAATTGTGGCAAACCTCACCTGCCATCAGGTCCCCATGGGAATCATGGGAGATGTACCGCTCGCTGGTGGGCTAGGGATGGCTAAGGGGCTAAGCACCACTTCTGGATTCGCCAGGCATATGTTCGTTTTTCTTGGGGATGTCTATCATGGTTGATAGCCATCCGAAGAAACAACTAAAAATGGACGTCAACTGAAGAGTTTTGATGGCAGCTCCAACAGGGACATGAAATTGATTGTGGCGCAACAAAAACAACATACATTGGTTTGTCTGAAGCAGGATTGGTTGGCTTTATAATCAATGATGAGCACCTAACAGGGATATGAATCACCAACAATCCAAATGCAACATTTGGCTATGGCAAAATGCAAACATGTAGTGGGCCAAGACAGTGCCGCAGGCTGCAATGATGGGGATCTAACTGGAATGCTGCTGACGACAGTGGTAGCGGTCAAATGCGACCAGCCGTGACAAATGGCCCTAGAAACGTCATAAATCATCCAAGGGGCTAGATAGAGCCCAACAGCAAATACCCTTATCTAAACCTACTCAAGGGGTGGATGGGCAGCTGAGAGAGCACAAGGGTACATTCATTCACCGTAGAAACACCTGGTGCATCTGGTCAATATAACCGCACATCAACCGCTAACCAACCGGTCACCGGTTCATTAAGTACCATTAACCTCATCCCTCATAGTTGAAACACAATCGGCATTATGTGCGCGAAGTGGCTTCACCAATGCCTGCTCAATGATCAGCGACAAAGCCTTGCTCATCATCTGAGGTTAGTCATGACTAACCAATATGAATCACTCACAGCTTTACCTATCTTCAAAAATCATTCGCCGTCAACCTCGCAGGCCCCAGCCTTTCTCAGGACTTCCATAGAAGATCTCCCGTGCGCTTTCCACTCGCGGCTCAGGGGCCTGACGCAACAGGCCGAGTAGCGCAATGGTAGATCCAGGCAAACGACGGGTGCTTGACGATGGTTCATGATGGTTAGTGAAGGTTGCTGATGCTTAGTAATGGTTGATGGCGATCAAGTACTGATGGCCCATCATCATATTTATGAAAAATAGCTCATGATGTTTGTGAGCCACATTTGACAAGGGTTGACCACCAGAAATGACCAACCATATCAGGCAAAATGGCAATGGTGCAGGAGGGCTCAGTGAGCAGCCAAACCTATGCTGCATGCTCTAATGGTAGGTCCAGCGGTTCGCCATGGTTGGTTTACTACATGAAGGGGTAGATCATATTGCAGTACTCAACTGCTCACTTTCTTGATTATGAACCTGTAATCTGTGCATAGTGTTCCAAACCATCTCGCTCAGGCAATTTCTTCCGTTCTTCCTGGAATCTTTCCCGGTATGTCTGAAGTGATTCGTGCAAGGGATATGCTACAGCAACTGTCGCAGGGCAAATCAACGGCTTCTCAAACCAATGGCCATCACCATCCACCCCACCCCAACCCCAACATCCACCATCCACATCCACCACCCCCCCACGGCATCCTTGGGAGCCGCCGTGGTCGACTTCCTCGCCGGCGGTTCAAAGCTCTGCGGTTTGAAGGTGGGCGTCACCGTCGTCACCGGCTCCCCCGGGGGCGTGGGCCA
>VSDK01004282.1:195839-208544 GCA_009767595.1 Symbiodinium kawagutii | reverse complement strand
GCCGGAACTGCTGGTGGTGCTGGTGCCGTCCTGGCGGAGAGCTGGGTCGATTTTTTCGGGCGGCCTGGCCTTGTGGGATGACCTGCTGGGATTTTTTGAGGTGGTTCAGCTTCAAGATCTGGGGTTGAACACCTTCGAACAATGGATCTATGCGTCTCTGGCCGTGTAGGAGGATGCCGATAAACTCTCAGTAATGTGGCCACAGCAGCGGGATGGGTTAGCTACAAATTCCATGAGCTATACAGCAACCCTCGGGTTCCCAGCCAACGACGTTTGTTTAGAGGAAAAACACAGATTGCTTCCAAAAAATGATGCAACATGTCCACTCACTGGACCAATCCCTCAAGAAACTTGGATTTGAACAGCCTTATGGAACGGTATGATTGTGATTTCAGTGAACCAAACGGGCCGGGGATATGTATCCATAGGGCGCATATCAAAATCCTTAGCGAGATGAAACATGTTTCACAATTGACCTCAGGTCAGTAGACAACCCCATGGCCACCTTCACGCAGTCGCTGACAGTTCAAGACAGTTTGTTACGAACTGAAATGTCCTGAAGCAACAACGTTTGGGAATAGACGCACATGGAGATGTTCCTTACAATTTGTCATGAAATCATGTCGTCAAAGTCACTCGGCTCCACTCCATCATGGGAAGCTCACAAGAAAGGATGGGTTTCGGGCGAGAATTCCCGGCTCCTCTTTGCAGGGGCTGCCTTGGGAGCAGAACGCTTCCTGTGGCAGGGGGCACAGCTCAAATCCAGCCGTTGCCTTTCATCGGCAAAGTTACTGCTGGTTAGCCAATGGATCTACACCAATGACATCCAATGACCAACATTGAGAATGTCGAACTTCTTGCTGATCAGTAGCACCGTACCTGGTTTGTACATCTCTACAAAAGTAGAAAACGTTTCTATTCATTGGATCTACTTAAGCGAGGCCCGGAAAATGCCACTCCCAGCTTTGCGGTGCCCTTGAGTCGGCTGCACATCCCAAATGTAAGACAGAACAAGATGACATGATATGACAGAATGACCTGCATCGGCATCTTGGGATGGATGATAAGGTACAGCTTGTTGTTACTTGTTGAGTTACCTTTCTGTCTCCCAGCTGCTTGGCTAGTGTTGATCATTATCCCCTGCCATCGCTCATTTGCGATGGTTCAAAAATCATCGAATCGATTGCGGTTTTGAGTTGTCAATCTAATGTTAGCATGATGGTTGACTACTGATCGTATGATCACATACTATGTTTACCATCTCTAGATTAAATAGGATTAAACCGTCGCAAAGTAATCACAAACTAATCAACACCAATCAATCGTGACTAGCCAACCAACTATACTGTAACTATGTAGCTGTGGGTCAAAACCCTGAACCCCTGCATACCATCATCAACTGCTGTTTTACCTATGAGTTCGTTGGCTATTTATTATGTGTTATCATCCCCGTCTCCCCTGGAAAATTGATGGAGATCGGCTTGACCAAAATTGTTGGTTTCTGAAAATAGGGGTAGCCGCGAAATCATCCAACATTGGCCGATTGCAGCAATAAACCAACCATTTTTCGAGGTCCCCTATTCTGAGAACCATCCATATACCGATATTCATCAACCACTACTGGCTAGGTGTACCTTGGCAATTCTCAAGCATATAGCGTGACCATGCTTGGCCATGATGGATCCACATCTTCATCACTCGTCCCCCAGGCACCGCGACGGCCGACTGGACCGCAGGGCGCCTGGCCGGTCGAACCTCCACGGAGGCCCTGAGCTGCGGAACGCTCAACGAGCGCTCGCCCAAGGCCTTGGGCGCACCGCTGGGCGCTTTGTCCTGGGGCTCGTGGTGGATCCGGTGGTGGATCCTGGGTACTGATGGACTGATGGTCAGGAATGGCTCATGGTTACTACAGTAGTGGTAAGGAATGGCTTAGTCATAGGGGATACTAAGCAACAGTTGATACTATTGGGGGATGATGGCTAGTCATAGGGGATGATGCGCAACGACAAATGGTTCATGTTCCCTGCCCAATCGCTGGTGATCGGTTACCATCCCTTAAACTTAAATATCGATGGTTCAATGACCTTAGCCCCACAACCATGGTTAGGGAGGCAAGTAGTGGCGAGACGGCTTCCGGTGGCTCATGAAATCATGGTCCATAGTAAGAGTGAACCAAAGATAGTGGTCGACAATGGTAGCAGTTGTTCTAAAACTTGATCATGTGAAAACATATGATGTTGATAGTGACGGACCAAGAATAGTCGATAATCACTTGTCAAATGATTACTTGATAAAGAGAGTATAATGATACCGATATACCTGATATACCAATGGTAAAGTTTTTCAATTGTGTGAAAATAACATTCTGGTCACAGTGGTTCCCCCAAGTTTCCTGCTTTGGTGGGAAAATCGCAGTAGTATGGCTTTGGGGTGCGCCATCTGTGCAGTTGCGGTCATTGGAATGCATGGACATTATTTTTTGCTGGGGCATCACTTTGGGTTTGCCCTACCACTCACTCCGCATGCATGCGCATCAAATTCACACTCTCAATCAAACAGTTGAAGCCCAAACTTTCATTAAGACGTTGTATCATGGAAATGCAACAGAATGTGGTGCGCACCTGTTAAGCAAACAGGGGTGCTCCTTACGAAGAAACAGCAAGATTGATCGCTATGTTCCATGACATGTGATCGTTGAATCGTACGCATGAATGTCAGTGTGGTATTTCAAGGCAGACCTGGCACACAACTCCGCTGCCGAGAGGCTAACAAATGTTTTGAAAAACGCAAGGAACCAAAAAATACCAAAATCGAGATCGACTCAATAGAGCCTTCATCAAACGACTGTAGCAAACTCACAAAAATAGTTCATACACAACCAAATACGCTGTGGTCAAACAAGCAAACTTGAGAATGCATTGCAAGAAGCAGTAGTACAGTGGCAGCGATTGCAAAAGTCATGCGCATATAATACCTATAGCCCAGATATGAATAAACAATGTCTCCCCAATATGACAATGCGCAAAAGAGAGATTCCAAGAATTCTGAGTGTAAATCAAGACATGCAAACATATGTATTATAAATGTAGGAATGCACCAAAAAACGGAAACACATTATACGATCTAGCTACAATTGGCTATTCATGTCGATGTCCATCTCAAAATCATGTTTCTCTATCTCTCCTTGCTTATCTATGTAACTATCTACATATCTGATTGTCTTGTCTTCTCTTACCTTTATCGCATCTCATCTTATCCATCTGCCTATCTGCCCATCCATCTGGCCATCCATCTGCCTATCTACCTGTGTGGCACCACCGTTCCGGTGGCCGCGCGCTCTCCTCGAAAGTCTTCACGCCTTTCCGTTGGGCGCCGGAGGCGCCGGCGGGCGCCGAAGCTTTGGAGGCCTTGGAGCCCTTGACTGCTCGGGCCTGACAGCCGGGGAAGGGTCGCGAGTTATGCAACGCACAGCAACAAGAACATCCTAACTGGTCATAACTTGTCGTGTTTCAACTAGTCCAGGTGTACTCCAGGTTTTTTTCAGAACATCATCAACATCAGCAACCATCATCAACAACCATGAGCCATCAACATCATCAGTTCAGCAACCATCAACCATCATCATCCAGCATCGTCAACAGTTCAGCCGGTTGATATCATCCCTGCATCGATCAGCAGGGAAAACCTTTCCATTGTCTTGCCTTGGGCGCAGCCTCGCTGGGTATCCAGCTGGGGGCCCTGAGCGCGAGGGGAATGGTTACTTGATTAGGGTTGAACATAAGGTCCAATTTAAGGTTGGGAAATGATTAATTACAATTCATTTACAAGCGCTCTGGCTGGTAATTGTTTTTGGTTCAGAAGTCTTACTAGTGAAAGGAAAATCGCCATTGAATAGTTCTCAAACGTTCCCACCAGAACCGAGGTCACCGGTTCAATAAGGACCAAAGTCAAATCTATGGACGAGGTTTGGGCCAATCAGCGGCATTTGTCATGGTTTGGGATCTGAACCACGCCAGGAGTGGTTTGTCTAGAAAGGCTGGTGCCGCAGATGAGGCCATGAAAACCAATGAACTTTGCTGACCTCTGCCCCTTGGTGGTCAAGGAAATTTGGGCAGCAAAGTGCCACGCTGGATGACCTCATGCAGTGGATAGTCAAATGACCGCCTTCAGAAAGATCTGCTATCAACAGAAATGAAAATCAAACAAAACGAAGCTTTTTTGGATGCAGGCACTTCCCCTAAGGCTCAATCCTAAAACCCTGAATTTTTGGGTAAAACCATCACCAACCTCACAAATTGCGGCAATCAAAACATGCTAGAGCTATCCCATTGAAGAAAAATGGTGATCACACCACACGCGCAAAAAATTGCATGGAACATTTACTTTGTGACAACACATTTGGCTGTGGGTCAGTTCACCCTTAGTCCCTGGTTGCCCATCATTAACCGTTGATTTCCTACTGCTATTGTTGGTGAACTTATCCCCCCATAAAGTCGTTGGTTAACTGCTGGACCCAGCTCGCCACATTTCATTATTGTTGTGTAAATTCAGCAGCGCCCGCAGGAGGCGGGGACGGAAAGTGGTAGCCTAAAAAAAGTGGTGCCGAAAAAGGATCCAATGCAGCAAAACCACCAACACAACGTAGTAACATCAGGGCAAAGGAAATACAGTGCACAATCACCAGCGCAACATCACCAGCACAACGAAATCACCAGCACAACAAAATTACCAAGACAAGAAAAACACCTGCACAAAATCAAAACATCAAAATTGCCAACACAAAATCACAATACTATCACTACAACAAAAATACCAGCACAACAAAAAGACTGGAGCAAAATCACCAGTACAACAAACACCCGATTGTGCAATTTTCAGAACGCGAGAAATGCTCGAAGTATCACACCTGTCAGAGGAAATTATGATTCTGCATCTCTCCAACATCACCTCGCGCAGTGCCACAGTTGCAGAAAGCAATTCGAAAAGAGCTGCAGATGCACGAAACACACAGCGGTCACACAAAATGCAAATTCTTCATCTGCCCAGATGTACCACATACTATACCTGTGGCGGTCTGAGATGTGGTGGTGTGCTCTTATGTAGTGATGTGAGGTGTCATGGTGTGAGACGTGATGGTGTTTGAAGTGGTGGTGGTATGTTGTGTGGTGAGAGAAGCAAGACAGAGAGAGGCTCAGACAGTGAGCGAGAGCATGGCTGGGGAAACCGGGCAAAACTCTTTGGACAACAACTCTTTTTCCCATTGCCAGCCCCAAGACCTGGAGAACAAAGGAACAAATCTTCAAAACTAAGAAGGTTCTTTTTGCCATTGGCTGTCCCAAAAAAGGTCTGGAGAAGAGAGAATAAACATTTCGGAACTCCAAAAGGTCTTTTGGCCATTTGCGACCCCAAGGGTCTAGGGAACAAAGGAAACACCTGGTCAGAACTCCAAACGTCTCTTTCGCCATTTGCTACCCAGTCTTCCGGGAAACAATGCCCAACTGCTACACAAAGCCCATTGCCTCGGCGGTACCTAAATTCGATGATTCACCTCATAATTTGCTAACTCCGCCTCCTCCCCTCGGCTGGACTCCAATTTGCGCAAATAGCAACGGTTCATTTTTGGCCATCAAGGGAAATTCCCCGCGTGAGCGAAAGCACATGACTTCTTTCAGATTATATAATTATTTTGGGTGGCAGCTGCATGCATGTCTCCAAGCGTATGAACAAGGCTTTAGCGTTCACTGCACTTGCTGGGCACAGTGTTTTGAGATATCTTTGCCATAGTCTTGGCCCTTGCATGTCTTTGACACATGCTGATTTGTTTCCTCGCCATCAACCACTTTGCATGACATCTCTCACAAATGGATTCCTAGGTTCATTGAAAGATATTACTGTGTAGGCACAATGTATATATCTGTTTAGCAACGACCATTTTAAACCACCATGATCTCAAAAACACACACTTCACATACTGACCTGACACTTGCCAAACGAAACCAGTTATCAGAACTGTGACAAAGGCTTCCCCCATACCTGCTAGGCATTATGACTGAATCGTGATTTAGTATCATTGGAATTCAGCTATCCTCTTTGTTTGATGCTAGGTTGTTATCATCATTTTCAACAAGTTTTAAGGTGTTCCAAAATACTGCCGCCTATTTCTCGCGCATAAACTTCTTTATGCTCGGCAAGAATGGCAACTGATGATTGCAGAAACTATCTCCTGCCTTCCCCCGTCGCCCACAATTTGGTGCCCCAAAAATTCCAAAGCTGCATGACCAAAGTTCAATCAAACACAAGTCATCTTTTTCCCAACGTTTGGGAAATGACAACTGGTCTCAGCTCCCAATTTGGCTGGTCTATGCTGGTCTCAGCTCCCAATGCTGTCCCTGACAGCTGGTAGGCAGCCCTGGCGGTAGCCCTGGTAGCCGGGTGCCCTCAACCGCTGCTGTCCAGCGTCGCAACGCCACCAGGACGATCCCGGGCACGGCTGCGTGGCGCCCCCTTGCGCGCGCTGGGCACTGAGGCCACGGCGCCCATAACGCCGCCAGTGGCAGCCATGTTGGGCCAGCCTCGACCCGGAAGGCCCCAGGGGCTCAAATCTCTTGCGCTTCTTTTCGTTGCATCAATCAGAGTCAAAGGGTAACCATCAATAGCCACTAGCCAAACATTTTCCAAAGCTCCACAGTAACCATCAGCTAAGCTTTCTTAACCATTCTCAACCATTATAACTAACTAGCCCCTCAACCATCGACCATTGGTCAACCAGGAGATAATCGGAGATTCCTGGAACGGCTTCGCAGCTGGAAACCAGCTAGACCTGAAGACCTGCCGTGTTACTCGATGTGACCATCCCCTTGTAGGTCGGCTGTAAGTATCTAGAACTGGCACTGTTGGAAGGTTGGGATGTTGGCTCTACTGCTTGGTCAGGCCACCCTCCACCAGCCAGGAGAATGTCTATGCATTGAAATTGATGATCCACCAATCTCTTTTTGATACAAACTTCATCTGACATTGACCCAGATTGACCCTAAACATGTGTATCAAATAATGGCCTTATCCGTTCTGATTCCTTGGTTCCTGGAACACGGGGTTCCAACAAGCTATGGAGGACAATTCCAAGTCTAAAAAGTGACAAAAGGATTGCATGTGACGGTGGGTGCGATATGGACCACCTTGGCATCCAGGGTGACCGTGTGGGTAAGGGCCAGAAAAATCTTTGGCTGACACTTTCTCCAACGATTTGAAGGGCAAGACCTGTAAAGAAATGAGAAAAGTGGCAGGTCGGAAAGCTACACAACAAATGCGCCTTCCCCCCTTCCAAATTCTACACGTGTGTGCATCTCTTCATCTATCTCTTGGGGTCCTGTCATGGGGTTGGGGAATCCCTACCACCCTCGGCTGGCCACCGCATCTGCAAACAGGCACGGTCTTCCGCAATCTTTGGGTGTACGGTAGGGAGTCCCACAAGGATAGGGTGGTTGTTTGACCAGTGTGGTTGGTGGTGTCAACCCTATGAAAATTGTCAGTCAACCAACCACTTATTGAAAATCACAAGGGAAAATCAACATGTTTAAAACCACCAACCAGATTGTGGGTGGTGATGATCCAAAAAATCATGGCTCAGATGGCGATGATCCAAAAATTTATGGCCCAGATTCTGTAAGGACAGCCGCTCTAGCAAGGACAACAGCTCTTCATCCACATTCCGCTGAAGTGAACGCCGGAGACCTGGACAAATGTGTGGCGATGACTTTAGATGGGACCTCGTCAAGGCACCATCCAAACAACGAAGTGGATGCTGTAATAAATGAGTTTGGATGGTCAGATTTATGCCATAAGAGTATATATATATATATATATATATATACATAAATAAATGAATAAATAAATAAATAAATAAATAAATAAATAAATATATATATATATATATATAAAACATGTAAATATTTCCACAATAAGTAAAAAAATCATACGCCATCAAAATGCATGCAATTATGATGGTAATGAAGGCCAGAACATGCAAAAATTGGATGGATCCGAATCCTCTGCACATAAGATGCAAATGCGCATGTGCAAACCCATGCGCTCAAGTGACTAAATGTGACCGTGCGTGTGCCGAAATCATACTTTCGTACCTTTCAGCGAGGTAGACGACTGCTGAAAATGGTCAATTGTGAGGTAGTGCGTAGAGTTTTATTTCATGAAGCTGCAAAATTCTGCAATCAACACCACATAGACTCTCGAATCGAAGATGGAAAGCGACCACGAGAGCAAAACAGCCCAAAACGGGTCATGTGTCGACGTTGTGCAGGATTTGTTTGCCAACAAGTGAACCCCCAGCATCCCCAGCAGTTAGTTGGCTTAAAATAAAACCGGTAGAAATTGCTCCAAAGAGATTACAGTAGCTATCTAGCTGTTCCAAAAAACAACCCCTGATCGTCACTTTGAGCTTTGATCCATGGGTCCAATTGGGAGTCCAACAAGCTGCGGGTTGTAGTGACTTGTTCCAACCAAAAACCAAAGTTCTTACATGGTCGATGCTATATGATGCTACGTCTGGCAAATCTGACGGTCAACTTGAGTTGGTCATGATGTCATCATGATCTCTACTCAAGGGGTTGATGTAAGAAGCATTGCTTCGATTGGTGAAGCGCCCCTTAAGGATGTGACATCTTGTGCTTTCCCTTCTAGCCCGACTCCAAGGAGGGTTGGTGGCTGCACCTCGCACCCGGGGCTCGTTCCCTGGAAGCTCGGCGGACGTCATGGCACATGTGGCGGCGCTACGTTGCAAGCTGTAGCGAGTTGCTGCACGCTGCAAGTTGTTGCAACAAACATCTGCTGCCATCGAATCTTCGGCTGAGAATATCCAATGACATGTCGCAGAAAACCGATGTTGCAATAGTTGAAGCGTTTTCTTCCTCCATTCTGATCACCACCAAGTCTTGTTTTCTTCGTTTACCCTGACGGCTTGACACGATGCGATGAATTCCGCATGGCAAATAGTGGCAGCATGGCATTTGTTTCATGACAAAGCCGCACTCTTGTTACTCTTGAGCCACGGCCAAGGGACTGCCAAATGACCACCCCCTCCAGCTCTCGCAAGCGGCGACAGAAGGAAATGACTGGTTCAAACATGTCACCCATCCCAGTAGCGCAGGGCATGTCCGAATGTTGATTCCGAACGACCATGATAGTCAATGCCAAGTTGAATGTACCGTTTTGCATCATCCATGGATGAGATGGATATGATAGTAACATGTAGTAACTGCTGATCGCTGCAAACAAAACACAACATAAGCATTGGATCCAGGTACGAGTCATGGGCAAAGGACTTGGATCAACGGATTGATGGATCTCATGGCCTCTCATGCCACATAGGCAGGGCACCGCCAGCTTACTGCCAGAATGAAGGTCCAACATGTGCATGTCTCTCCACACTGATTTCTGACATTGTGCATGTGCGTATTTCTACGTGAAATTAGGAGTATGGAATGTACTCTGTTTAGATATTTGTGATGATTTGTGTTTTGAGATAGTTTGAGTGTGTGCAAGCTTTCGCTTGCACAAATTCCGAAGGGATACTGGTTGGAACCCCTCTAATGGTCAACAATCCTCATATGTTGGTGTTCATGCGACCGTTCATCCATGTTCATCCGTCAACAAACAGAAAGTCATCCCGAATAAAGGTGACACATTTGGAACACACACACACATATACATATATAAAAATGGTGTGTAAGTAATATCCAACATAACATATGATGATGTACAGCCTTGATTGGGCACATGGCTTTACAACACGGCCATGCTGACCACCACATGTTGCACCCACTTTTCTGGGCTCAACCAATCACATCGCTGCAAAAAGTATCTCGTAGCACGCGAATGCATTCCACTAGATCCTTTGCTAAAAAAACAAATATATTTTTAGTGGTTATATGGTAAATCCATGAAACCCCAAAAACACTAAAAACCTAAGTTAGTGGGTATAGGCCATCCAGGAGAGTTCAGATTCCGGATGATCAGTATTTTTCCACAAACAGTTGTGGCCACACTGTTTGCGGTTTTACTTGCGACCACTGCATGTCGTCGTGACAGCCCAAGCAGAGCCTCAGGAGTTCTGGAGTTGCCCAGTTGCCCTGATCGCTGTCGATGGGTGGTGGGGAATGAACTGCTCAGTGGTGAATTCGTGATGCCAATGAAAGGCGAATGGCTAATTCTTGGTTTCTCTCAATGATTACTAATGGCCGAAACTAATCAATCTGAGACTACTGACACTACTCAGCAATTAAATCATTAATGATTTACATATGATTTGCTAGAACTTAATTAATCGATTCTACAGTCATTCGTAACTAATCAACCAACTTTACTTCACTAATGATTAACGATTCCGCTCAAGTTCAGTTTGTTTGTGGCATGAACAACCGTTTGAAGGATATTACTGTATCTATTGCCAATATCGTAAGCCGTCAGCATTGGGCCATACCAAACAATGAAACACATTTTTCAGGAGAGGTACTTCCCTCATCATCCACTGATTTGTACCGCTGAATTTGGAGGGAACCTGAGACTATATTGAGCAGGTTTTCACCATTCCCACTCCAATTGGGTGCTATTGTTTCGTGCCTGATCATTTCTTTCCAAATATCGTTTTTTACAAAATCCAATACGGTTCCGACATAGTCTCAACTGGTCAAACATTAAAACATTTAATGCGGGCAGTCCAATTAATTACGAAGAGAGGCATGTGCATTTGCATGTGCAGGTGTACGGTGTAGCAGCACATGGCATTTGTTAATGCTTGTTTCCACAAACTTGGTGGCTTATAGATCCCTTGCTAAAAATATGTTTTTAGTGGTTATATGGTAAATCAATCATATCCCAAAAACACTAAAAACCTGAGTTAGTGGGTATAAGCCATCCAGCAAAGAAACATAGAACTGATTATATAGTTGGAAAGGTTCTAGCCACTATCAACATCTATCAACGAGAATGCCCAGCAACAAACAATTGGTTGGTGGTTTTAATCCCTATGAAACGTATGGGTCAGCACACCATTCGTTAATAATTTCTAGGGGGAAACAATGCTTGAAACCACCAACCTGACATCAGAATGATACAACCATTCCATGCGTCTGCAGGCCCCCAGGCTTGGATGTACCACTGTTCAGGGGCAGCCAGGAGTTTATGAAACCATGTGAAGCCGGGACCGGCTGCACCGTGATCGTTTGGGTTTAAGTTTGAGATCAAGGGGCTGCAGTGCCCAGTCTCATCAAGGTTACTGATTGGCCGTGGAGAACACGTTCAAGGTCAGATGTTCTGAACGGGATCGCAGCTCCCGAGTAAATACAAAATGACGAACAATAATGTTGGTTTCTCATTAGTGTAACCCCCCTAAAGTAATGAAAATAGATGAAACCAACAGGTGGATACTAATCAGAAACCAACATTAATATTCTAGGCTCTAGCTTTACAGTCCCTTTTAGCCGGGATCCTAGGTGGAATATGTGGAGCTGCCCTTGCCCGGAGTGCGCTTGCACATTTCAAGCCGCCGACAAAGATCGGGTCACAGCTGAAACGTTGCAACAAAGAGCAGTTGATGCGCAGCCATGCTCAGCCATGCTCAGCCACCTATCCAGAATCAAATCCATTTCGATTCCTTGCTTTACAGGGATTTCCATAGATTCTAGCAGCGATTTTGGAATCCTAGAGTCAAACAAGCAAATCCACCACCAACTGCTCAAGTTGCATTTCAGTCAGTATGTGTGAGAGGCGATCATTCCTTTTCGAGGCACCCGCGCAGCCAAAAATGTTGGACTCATAAGATGGGCCCGGATGGGCGTTGGACTCCCTAACTGCTAACCATTGGCCACTCTCAATGACAACTCACCGGCAGTTTTGGTTTTGGCTCACATGAGTTATTCTCAATCTGACTCAGGTGCACCATCCCTCGACCTTCCTCATTGAAACCAGTCATGGTCCCCTGTCAGTTGCTCACATATATTCACGCTTCTCACTGTATGCACGTCGGACATGCAGCGTGACGCAATCTTGCCTCCTGGATCTCGGGGCGAACCATCCGTCTTTCTTTCCCAAACTTACAAGGTGGGCCCCTCGGTTGGTTGAATTAGGCCATGACTAGGCTTGGTACACATGACTATAATTTGATTGCTTCCTAACTCATAAACTGCGGGACCCATGACCCACCTTGTACTTAGGGCACAGCAAAAAACACTCAGTGTTGGCAGGACTGCGGGAACGTATGGCATCCTTTGGCGCTTTGCATGCCAGCACTTATCGATGGCCAAAGCACCGGCATTGCCACTGGTTTCCCGTGATCCCTTCCCCCTCCTCGACCAAACATTTGAAACATTGAAATTCGAACAGTCTATTCGAGTTTACTGGGAAGCCATTGGAAATCCAAAATGGATCCGCACATTTAGGAGGCCAGGGATTCAGGAAACCCAACGTGGAAAACTGAGGGAAACCTCACGAAAGATCAAATGCAAAGGAGCTGATCGCCCGCACTCGACAACCTGGCCTTGCAAGCCTGTGAAAACCGATAGCCACACAACACAAGAAATAACAAAGACCCAACGGGAAATCTAGAGCCTCAACCACCCCAGGTGTACTATGTATCTGTGTTACTATCCATCCATCCATCCATCCATCCATCCATCCATCCATCCATCCATCGAT